>CAUYRT010010663.1:0-144416 GCA_963574885.1 Lepilemur ruficaudatus
CTAGCCTTGACAGCTATAAACAGGCCCTTTCGGTTGAAACCTTTGGCTCTCTGGGCTTCAGGCATTAATATAAAATGCTTATTCTCTCTTTTTTTTTTTTTTTTTTTTTTTGCATTTCTTGTGAATGGAGACACCAACCACCCTTTGTTCTGGACTATCTTTTCAGAGATGTTTGTATAGTGAACATCCTTGTAAATATTGTGTCTCATTCTGGAGCAAATAGAAGGCATGTTTATTGCCTGTTATAAAATATTAGGTCCCTTAACTAAGGATTCATTTCCCACTATGTAATTCACTGCATGTACAGGTATCCATCTGGACACATCTGCCTGTAAGACTAGTGGGCAAAGGGACCTGATGCAAATATGTTGCTATCATGTGCTTCCTGTGCCATGAGTAATAAAGTCCTTAGTCTGTGACTCTGGAGCCTTGTCTTCTGTAGCATTCACCATACTGTGGTAGGGTAAAATTTTAGGCCCTTTACAATTCTTTACACCAGAACGATGTGGTTTCTTGCTTGGTTCTTATTGCTTTGTTCCCCTCCTCAAACAAATGTTTTTTGTGTGTCTTAAATATATGTCATTTCCAAGATGATATTATTGATCTTCTTTCTGTATGGATGATCTAATCAATGTTTCTGTTTTCAGCAAGCAACCATAACTTTATATCTCTCTATTTATTCTCTTTGGAGATCCAGACTCAAAATTTCAGCCACCTCTTAAACATTTTTCTGTGGATATTTTAATGGTGCCTAACACATTTAATACTAAACTTTGGGTAGGGTGAGGGGAGGAGCTGGAAAAAAAATTTAAAAAGCAAAAACTAAACTCAATATGATTTTTCTTCCCTATTTCATACTTCATTATTTACTTTTTTTATTAATGATACTATTTCCCTGTTAATGCTGTCAATTTCTCTACTAGCTCAATTCCGCCTTTCTTCCCTGCATATGGTAGATGTTCCTTGAAAGCTTTTTTTTTTTTTTTTGGCTGAATAGCTTAGCCCTAGGCTAAACACTGTAAATTTATTTCCATCATTTCCCATATGATTTGTCTTCAGATTCATTGCCATAATGATTACTTCCACTTCATGTTTGAAAATGTCTCCTTTAAAATGGTACTCCAAAATTTGACACAATCCTCCACATAGCACAAAGTATAGCATGTATACTTCTCAGATTTGTATAGTGGACTTCTATTTAGTTGCTATTTGTCTTGAGCTTGTGTACCACTGGACACTATAGATCTTTTTCACATGAGCTACTCTTAAGATAGTTTTACACATTTTATGTGTCTATGTTAGTTTATGAACCTGCATGTAGACCTTTATACTTATTTATCTGAAATTTCACCTAATTAATTGATTTTAGTCCACCATTAATGAAGGAAGACATTTTTAGAGTATCTGCTTAGCTGTAGTTACTTGTGCAAGTCAGATGAACATACTGTTTTTGCTTTTAAAATATAGAACTCAAAATAACATTTTTTTCTAAGATGAGAAAAATAGAATTGTGTGATTATAGTGTTACTTTAAAAAATATAAAACAAATGTTCATCTTAAAGTATCTTTAAATGTAAGCCAATCTTCTTATTCTCTAGTGTAGTTTCAGAAATAAAGTAGTGTAACATTTCTAACTTTACCAGATTGTCATAAATTAAAAATAATTTTATATTTTGCTCATTGAATATGGGAAACTTTTGGTCATCATTATTGGAAAGAAAAGTCAGAATTACAATTCTTGTCTCTAGAAATTCATAGTTAGATTAGGAGGTAGTTCTTCTTGATTAAAACATACGAGCAAACAGGCACAATTTTTTATTTCACCATTCAGAGTTTGTTAGTTAGGATATGAACTATTAAGGAGTTTTAAAAATAGAAACAGTATCTTACATTTTAAATTTTAATTTAAAGGGAATGTCTTTGTGTATCAAAATTCTCATAGTAATAAGTGAATTGCCTTGAAGTTACGTTTTTAGTATTTTTGACAGAACACATGCGTAAGAATGCTTATATATTGCAGCAATTAAAGACAATTCACATTTGTGGTTTGGGCATAAATGTGTAAAAATTATACCCATCTATCTTATTACATTTCCTCTTTCCTCCCTGAGGACTTTCCTATGTACTTTATCTGTAATTGTTGCCAGTTTTCTATCATGTTCCCACTGGGCTTCTGGTGCAAAAAATCTTATCCTCTTGATGACAGAGCTTGCCTGAATGATTTCATGCTCCTAGCATTTTTGTTCACGGGAATTAAGGGCAAAATGTAACTACAGCAGAACAGAGCGTCTATTTTTGTAATTTTGGAGTTTAGGCCCTGTTATTGGAACTAAATGAAGAGATGCAGGTGTTCTCCAGTCCAAGCCCTTTGGGAGTTTTGATGGTAGATGCTTGAAAAGAAAATGCATGTGTTTCCACAGTCAAACAGCAGCTGTGAGACAAGGATTTATGTTTTTCTCAGAACTTTGGGATTTCAAAATGTTACATTTAATCACAAGCACAGAAAGGGGAGCAAATGTTAAAGATGTTACGCATAAAAGTAAGTGTACTGATCTCTTTACCATACGAACTAGTTGTGGGAACATAGGAACAAAGTGATTTTTAATTGTAATATAAACAATTTCTAAAGGATTATGATAATTTCCAGGATAGCCTTTTGAGAATGTTGCATTTGTAGCACAGAGAATTTTTTATCATATTAATTACATTAAAATATCCTTTTTTCTATTTAGAGACACATACACACACGATGAAAGGTACAAAATATTTGCCATATGCATTTTGATTGTAGTTTTTTAAAAAAAGTTTAAATAACATTTTATTATGAAAACACAATATTTTCAAGTATAAGAAATGTTAAATTCTATCTAGAGTAGTAATTAAGAGAATATACAGATTTAATACAGGTATATATTTAAATCTTCACATACATGAAAGCAGATATATGTTTAAAATATTTTTTCTTTTTCAAATCATGATGGTTACTTTGTGTTGTATTGATTCTCAAATTTATTTTTATTAAAGTAAAAGACTACTTCGCAGTGTTTCATTGCCATTCTTATTTTTTATTGCTCAACCATTTTAATATAATCATTTATTTATTCATTTCGTCCGACAATTATTTATTGCAAGTTTCCTGTGTGTAGAAATAGGATGCACCAAAGTCTCTACTGTAAACCAACTTCTAATATATTGAGGTGATAAGCGTATAAACTAGCCATGGCTGAATGAATGAACGAATGAGTGATATAAAGGCTTATATTCTGGTTCCATCTTCATCCATTGTAAACTATTTTGAGCAAGTCAACCTTTCTGTGTATTGGTTTCTCATCTGTGAAATGGAAATATTCTTATCTGCTTACTAAGATTGTTGTGAAGATTAAATACTATATTCTGAAGTGCATTGAACACTGTAAAAGAAAATGGAGATTTTAGGTATTAACTACTCTGTTTGAAATAGAACCCTATATTAGTCACTTAAGGTTTTTCTGAGTCCTTTCTTTTCCTTGCTTAATCTCAACATTCCAATTTATCCCTATCCACTTTAAATTTTTCCTCAAAAATTTAAGTCTTTAAACCTATAGGTAAGTATTTCTGAAGCTAGAAGTAAATCCTTTACCTAGTTCTGGAATCCTCCTTCTACTTTGAAATGTCTCCTGGAAGCTGTGATACTAGGAATCAGGACCAGTCGCAGTAGTAACAGGAAATTACTTTGCTTGCTTCCTTTGAAAGGTCCCAGATTCTGGAAGGAAGCCAGAGGGAGAAATCCCTGGATCCTCAAGGGTGACCAGTTATTTCCCTGATTTATAGCACAAGGTCAAAATTTTTGCATTTTATTTTTACTGTTTATATATTAAAGTAAACTGGTATTCAAAGTAAATAAGTAGTAGCTTCATTAGTAAGTAGTTAGTAGTAAATTAGTATACAGGAAGTGTTCAGGTTGTACTAACCTACAAGGGAACTTCATTATAAAAGTGTACTGTTTTATAATTTATTTAAAGTATATTTGATATGGATCAAAAAGCTGCCATTATTACTTTATTTTGTATTTTAAGAAATGATATAAATCATCTGCATGAGATTTTATTTTTGCAACTCACAGCTTTTGTATTTAAGGTCCAATGACATTACTCTTGTGATCTTACACAGATTTTGAAGTTGGCTATATAGTAGCTTTCCTATTGGCCAAAAGAGAGGACTAGAAGCCTAGTGAACCAGTAAACAACTTCTTAGTGGAAAACTAGGAGTTGCTTTACAAAACACTTAGTGGTGAAATTCACATCAGTCTTTGCTACCTGCTCCTTCTCCTACTCATTGTATTCCTTCTAGAATAAACTTGATTTTATAGACAGCTTTTGCATCCCTTTTATTCATCCCAGTATATGTAGGAATCATTCTCATACCATTGCTTTGTTTTGTAAATAAACGAGAGTCTGTTGTCCATTAATGTGTGACAGTTTAATTACTTTACTGAGGCTATTTTTATTTATTTATTTTCACCTCCCTCTGACTTTTGCCTTTCCTCCTCCTCATCCCTTTCCTCACTCCTCCCATCCTAATTAATTACTCCCTCTAAGCACTACCACAACACTTTGACTTGTATTAATGCTGCAAACAGTCATAGCTGTTTACAGGATTCCTTTGCTAAGAGATTGGGCATTCTTAATGGGAAGGGACCATGCGACTAGTACATGATGGGTGTTAAGTAAATATAAGATGGTCCAAATGAAATGACTTCGGCTATTTGGGCATAGTCCTGTTGTCTACAGGCCCGTGTCATTTTATTTCTGAATTACTCTGTGAGGGAAAAATGTAGAGTCTGCCTTCAGTCTATCAAAGAATAATTTTTAAAAAATGTAATTATGACTCATATAAAGTGGACAAGTTAAAGATTTTATTTAACTCATTATTAATAAAGGAAACAGGGAGATGTAACAACCAGATCAAAAGAGAATTTAAAAAACAGGCATACAGATCACTAATACTAAAATAAACTTGGACAAACTGACTTCTTCCTCAGTGGGTTAGGGAGGTCAATTGAACTTCTACCTGACAGAATTTATTTACCTGTCTATAGTCAACAGTTATTTCGCTCTGCTATTAGTTCTCTACAATTTATTTAGTGTATAGTAGCACAAAAGCAGTGAAAGGTGCAGTCACATAGAATCAGACTCTGATAACCTGGAAGGGTATGCTTTAAACAACGCAGAGCTCTACATTGAAGCACAATTTATTTCTTACAAGACTTACTAAATTCCAGATGGCTAGGCTATTTTTAGCTGGCTGTGGTTTAAATATAGAGGCATTAGAAGTAATTTTGTGAAGCAAAGGGTCAGCTCATGGAGGGAAAATTAAAGGGAAATGATACCACCAGCAGAGGGCAGTGATGAAGTAACAGTTTCCTCATGTCCAAAGGAGGCATTGATTCTTAAGTAATTCCGGGCTACTTCTATAGACCTCGAATTTGACTTTTGAAATCTTGGCCATAATAAGTTCCTTTCAGGCAGTTGCTTTGTCAATACCTGAAACTTTCCAGAATAAGGCTTTTTTGTTTTATTTTGGGTTTTGTTTATTAAGTAAGTAAATAAAATGTTCTAATTTGGTTTTAGTTAAGTAAATAAAGTGCTCTAACTACTAAAAAGCTTTCTTAGGAAAAGTATTTATACCACAAATATTTGATACTACTGTATGTTAGATGCTGCTTTAAGCATTAAGGAGATATACATAGATACCTACGTCTATCTATCTATGATGATTTACGATATGACCTATGATTGACACATGTAGATATATATACACACATGGAGGTAGAGTTTCCAAGCCTCACAAAAGTAATATTCTGTTGCATGACATTTTTATTTTAGTAGTTAATCTATTTCTCTTATAAAAATTAAACAATTTATGAAATATTATCTAAACTACCAGAAGTCTTTTGAATGTAGAAATTACAGTCTATTCTTCCACTAAAAGATGAAAATCTGAAATATTGTGAAAATATCTGCAGGAATATAGTAGACAAAATTGTGTAAAACTCAGCTATAGATAAATAACAAAAATACAAATATACTATAGGAAAATGGCCAAAGGAGACAAAGAAATACAAAGATATTGATTCTCATAGTTAAAATCCAAGGTGAGCTCATAAAATTCTATTTTTGTTAAACCCATGATGAAGTTGAAATACTTTAAACTCTTAATGAAAACTGGTAGGGGCTAATACTCTAGAAATAATAACTTCAAAGGAAGAGTAAAAAAAAACAATCAGTAAACTTGAATAATATCTAAAATTGTCTACTTTGGGTAAAATAGATTTAGTTAGAAGAATGGGATGGTAAAAAGATACTTGTATAGAAACACTTAAAAGCATTTATCAGCATTCCCAGGACATTAGAGATTGCTGGCAATGCTGCTCTTTTTTGTTTTTACCTTCATTCCAATCAGTTCCTCTCTACTTGTCTTGAATGGGGAGGAAGAGGGGAGGAGGAATCGTTAATATTAAACTGAAAGTGATTGGGTAAGTTTTTAGAAAGTCAGTTTGATATTAAACCATTGATTGCCAGTTATCTTTAAAATAAGATTTTGTTATAATTCCTAATCCTGTGTAGAAGAATACATATATTTTGAGTGGCAGAGACTTTCAAGAACATTTCTAATCCAGAAGGAAAGAATAAAGCAAATATTTTACAGATCATCAAGTTTTGTTAGAAGGAAGTATCTGTGAATGGTAGAAGGAAGACTGACTCTTCTAGTATTCTTTTTACTACATGTATTAATTTAAATGGCCATTTTCAGATGATCAGGTAGTTAATCTTCATTCACTCAACACATATTTTCTTGGTGCTAGAACCTTATGATATAGAGATAAACAAGAGCCTTTTACTTATTAATGAGTTTGTCGTTCCTGAGGAAGACATACAGATAAGCAGACATTTAAAAGGTAGTTAAAAATGTTGCCATAAAACAAGATAGTATGAATTCACACTGAAGGAAACCTTTAACCCAATGTTTGTGACTTGGGAAAGGATTCCTGGAATAAGTCATGTCCATGATGAGTCCTTAATTATGAGCTGGAAAAGTAACAGTGGATCAGGTTTGGGGAAACTAAATAATTTCTGTGGAACTGAAGCTTTGAATGGAATGGAAGTCATGGTAATAGTTTGTGCCTGATGAGATCAGCAGGCCCCCTCAGATAATGAAAGCCCTTGAAAGTCATCTGACAGGGTTTGGACTGATTGCCAAAAGGAATAATTGAAAGGCTTTATCACATTAATGCTTTAGAAACCCACTCAGGCAACAGTATGGATGAGGGTAGAAGACAGAAGGCCATGAGAAAAGTTAGAAGTGTATTGCAGTGAAAATATGGTAATGTCTGTCAACAGAGAGAATGACACAGATTTGTGAGATATTAATGAGTTGGAATTAACAAGAGTTGCTTAATTGAATGTGATGCCTAAGGGAAAGGGAACAGTAGACAAAGCACCAGTGTGTGGGTTTGAAGAGCTGAGTAGGCAGTAGAATGCCTTTCATTGGAATGAGGAACAAAGAAACAAGAACCACATTTTATTTAGGGTAAATTTTATTTAAAGGCAATTGGTGTAATAATACTGTTTTTTCCCCTAGTTCTTCCTATGTGCTAGGTATTATTCTAAACATTTTATATAGAACCTAGGCAGTTTGACTCTAGAACTCATATTCTTCACCGTTACACAAAAGAGCCCCGTCTATGGAGAAATTCAGATCCTAAATAATTGATTATTCTGTTCATTGAATTCTATTTGTTTATTGGCTGCTAGCTACACGTGAGACACCAATAGAGGCTGGTATAGATAAGTACTCAATATAGGGCCCTGGTCAAGTAGTACATACATACAACTATTCTAAGAACATACTTGACTTTACCAAATACTGTAATGGATTGGAAGAAAAGGGCTGCTTTCTGGAAATAGAGGGAAGAGATTAGTTTGAATGGAAGAAGGGAGGATTGAATGATAGTGGGAAAGGTCTATCAAAAAAGGGTTGATATTTAAGCCTTGAATGATAAAAGATTGCACAAGTTGAAAATTCTTATTTTAGCATTGCACATACTTTCAGTTGGTATATTTTTTGTGTTAAATGGTAATTATCACTAATTGAAGACCATAGTTTTGTAAAAGTATGAAATGTGTAATTGTTGTTAAAATGTGTTAGGGGCCAGGTGCAGTGGCTCACACCTGTAATCCTAGCACTTAGGGAGGCAAAGGCAGGGGAACACTTAAGGCCAGGAGTTTAAGACCAGTGAGAGAAACATAGCAAGACCTCTCCCATGTCTACAAAAATTAGCAGGGCATGATGGCACAAGTCTGTAAGCTCAGCTACTTGGGAGGCTGAGGCAGGAAGATCGCTTGAGCCCAGGAGTTTGAGGTTGCAGTGAGTTATGATGATGTCACCGTACTGTAGCCTTGACAACAGAGTGAAAGCCTGTCTCCAAAAAGAAAAAAAAAAATAGTGTTAAGGTAGTTTTTCTTCTAAAGTATTCCACTATATTTAGTAACTATGTTAGGGGATTATATTAAAAATTTTTTGGCCAGGTGTGGTGGCTCATGCCTGTAATCCTAGCACTCTGGGAGGCCGAGGTGGGAGGATCGCTTGAGGTCAGGAGTTCGAAACCAGCCTGAGCAAGAGCAAGACACCGTCTCTACTAAAAATAGAAAGAAATTAATTGGCCAACTAAAAATATATAGAAAAAATTAGCCGGGCATGGTGGTGTGTGCCTGTAGTCCCAGCTACTCGGGAGGCGGAGGCAGAAGGATCACTTGAGCCCAGGAGTTTGAGGTTGCTGTGAGCTAGACTGATGCCACGGCACTCTAGTCCAGGCAAGAGAGTGAGATTCTGTCTCAAAAAAAAAATAAATAAATAAATAAAATAAATAAATTTAAAAATGATTGTAAAACATATTTACTTTTGTTTTCTAAGACAAATTTTTAAAATTAAGTATTAGGATTATTAGATTGTATTTATTTATGTGGTTTAGCTTGGAGTTAATTATTAAGTAGAACTTGAATTTTAGCCTTAGAAAAACTAAGGATTTTTTGTACTGAGTTCATTGTTAACAAAGCATGGCATAAGTAAGCCTCAGTCAGCCTGTGAAAGGGATGACTTAACACAACTGGTGATGCATTTGGAGTGAAACATCTTTATTAAGTTAATACAAGAAGCAGTCATGCCCTACTTGAATTACTCATTTATAATAGCTGAACAGCAGCCTGCATGTGGACTTTGAAATCCTGGGAAAATAAGATGCCTGCATATATCCAAATGTTGAAAGCCTTAACTCCTCAACAGCTGGAAAATGTTGAACTCTGTTGTCATCTACTAGGGTTTTGGCCTTCAGGGAGATAAAATCAATTTAATTACTGACCAGCTTTGCCCATTACTTTAGTGATAATAGCCTCTGAAGTCTGTAGCTTAAAAGATGATTTTTAGGTATTGTATATTTAAAATTCATGAAAATTAAACACATGGACCTAGATATTTTTACTTTGCTCAAGTCAATCACATATACTCAGATCACTAAAAATATCAAATAATTTAAATATAATCACAGAAATTTATTTGTTCCCTTTAAATGAGATCTAAAATGTGTCTGTTTCTAAGATCATACAATATGTTCAGTATATTGCAGTTCTGGAGTAAATTTTGTATTTTAAATCCATTTATGAGCAAATTTTTGTAATTTTTCTAAAATACAGGCAGTGGTTTATTTTGAATCATTATCTGTGCTGCTTGTTTATTTTCTCTTTTCTATCTTTTTGATGGCTGGTCCAAAGAGGATTTTTAGAAAGCATAATGGAGTGATAGAGCATAGCAAAGAAAATATCCCTGTTATATGAAGGAAGAAATGTGTCCCTAACTTAAAGGCTGTTACCCTGCAATTCTAATTCTAACTCTGGAATCCAACTTTTGTGAAAATCGCTTGATCTCACTTTGTCTGTTTCTTAATCTATTCAATAGTTGCAGTACCAGAATACTGTTGTGTTGATTGTCCATTGCATAAAGGCATCCCTTTAAAGAGATCACCATTTATGTTATAAACCAAGCAAATTTGTTTATTATTATTGCTTTTTATTACAGTGATTTTCAGGAAGATGACAGTGAAATTGCTATTCTCACAAATTGGTATATTATGACAATATTCTACAGATAGAAGTAAAATTGAGGAAGGTACCATGTGGCTGGTGGTAACTGTAGGCGACATTGATGATATTACGTTTGACCAGTTTCTTTCTAAAAATTGATGTATTAAAAATATTTGGTATTAAAAAATGTAAAATATCCTCATTGACAAACATTCGATCATATATTGAGATGCATTATGCTAGTAACATACTAAGAAAATTTTACAGACATAACTAAGCAGTGGAAAAGAATTACAGAGATATATAGGAAGTTAATACAAAAAAAATTCTGTTAGTACCAGGTAATAAAAAATATCCTGAAATTTCAAAAAAGTTAATATTAAATACATTGTTAATACATATGATGGTTTTTTACTTAAACTATGCACAGATTAATGATATGCCTATGAACAGTCTAATTGGAAAAGGGACAAGGAAAGAACTGTATTTTGTACAAGGTTAAGTAATGGATTTTGTGAATAGAAGGAACCTGTTCTAAATTTGAAAAAAAGGAAGCATGTGAGTATCATAAATCATGTTCACATTAAAGCTATAGAACATATCATACATAAGTACAGATGCTTCTCAACTTGATGATGGGGTTACATCCTGATAAACCCATAAGCTGAAAATCATAAGTTGAAAATGCACTTAATACTCCTAACCTTCTGAACGTCGTAGCTTAGCTTAGCCTAGCTACCTTAAACATTCTCAGAACACTTACTTTATCCTATCATTTGGCAACACACTACACTGCTGAGTACTGATTATTTACCTTGAGATAGCATGGCTGACTGGGAGCAGTAGGTTGCTGCCAATACCCAGCATTGTGAGACAGTATACTGCATTCAAAGGACAGAATTCAAAATTTTAAATATGGTTTGTACTGAATGCCTATTTTTTTTGCACCATTATCAAAAAGTTGTAAACTCATATGTCAAACCATCATAAGTCAAGTGTACCTTAAGTATTCCCACCTGAGAAATGGGAATGTTAATAAATACTACCCTACCTCTTAGGTTATTGAAAAGATCTGATGATTTAATATGCATTTTTTTTTTTGTGAACCAAGTTCTGTGCATATAATAAAAATACTAGCTTTTATTGAGTGCTCATTAATGTCAGGGACTGTTTTTAAGGGTACTATCTCATTTTGTCCTCACAATAACTCTATGAAACAGCAACTTACTCTACTTAGTAAAAATATTGAAAGTAGAAATTATAGATGATGCATTAAAGGTATTTATGTAAGATGAGATAGAACTTAAAGTCCATGGTTCTACCTACATCAAAAGATTAGTAAATGAATATACATTTGTTTTATGTTAAAATAAAATGTTTAGAGTCTAGATTATTCTTTCTTGTGATTTTTTTACTAACCCATCAACTAAACCAGTACTCACAGTATCAAATAAGAGGGTTTCTGCTGTAATTCTGTTTCTCTGTAGCTCCGCACTTCAACTGCCTCTAAGGGGACTCAGTCTAAGAAAGCAGGGTCATCCGTGTTTTCTACTGCACCAAGCTGTTACCAGGTCATCCTCTTAGGGGTTAAAGATAGTGAATTTTCTGGCCATTACTTGATTCCTCTAGCAGTAGTTCTCAACTCTCCAGCTAGATTACTAGGATTTGCTTCAGATGAGAAATACCAGTGAAAATTATAGCTACGCTTTGACTTACAACGGGGTTGTGTTCCGATAAATCTATTGTAAGTTGCAAATATCTTAAGTTGAAAAATGCATTTAATACATCTAACCTACTGAACATCAGAGCTTAGCTTAGCCTACCCTAAACATGCTCAGAACACTCACATTAGCCTACAGTTAGGCAGAATCATCTAACACAAAGCCTATTTTATAACGCAGTGTTTAATATCTCATGTAATTTGTTGAATATTGTACTGCGAGTGAAAAACAGAATGGTTGTATGGGTACTTGAAGCATGATTTCTACTGAGTGCTCATTGCTTTTGCACCATCCTAAAGTTGAAAGTTCCTAAGTTGAACCATCATAAGTTGGGGTCCATCTAAATTTTATCTGAGTAATATGATGCAAAGGTCTGTCTTTGTTATTTAAAACCAATTGAGGAAGAGAAGAGATAAAATATCATTGTTTTGCAAAGGTAATGCTGGGGACAACAGGCACACATTTCTCCAAAGGTGCAGATTCCTGTGATTGATACAGTGCTCTAACATTATAACTAGCCATATATTCTCTACAATGATACCACCACCATTAAAGGAATTAAGGTGGCATTAAGAATGAAGAATGCTTAAAATATTTTAAAGAATGGTGCATCCCAGGGTCAATGAATCCAAGAATGAAACACCAGTAATAAGATTTTGAAGCAGCTGCAGAAACTCTGTGCATAGCCTCACATAAAATGCAGCTTTACAGTGCATGTTTCATGTGATTATGTAGTGCTGGTTGTGACTCAGTGCCTGGAAAAACATTTATACTACAAATGTCTCACAAAGGTGATCTACTTTTTCATTTACACTCATATCTATTTATTTGTTTCTATCTGTTGTTTAGCATAGCTTCTGATTAAATTTTGATGTTTGCATAATTCTAATTTATTAGAGTAATATCATTTATGACAGATGGTATAGTGGTTAAAAATATGGGCTTTATCATCAGACTGATTTTTTGGCTCCACCGCCTACTATCTCTGTGATCATGAGCAAGTTTCTGACTCTTCTGTTAACTCTTTTCTTATTACCAGGATGGGAATAATGATAGTGTCTATCTCATAGGGTTGTTGTGAAGAGTAAGTGAATTCACATGAGTAAAACATTTAGAGTAAGATTTGGAACATCAAAATGTTAGTATTTATTATTACAATGGCTAGAGTTTGTGACTGGAACCCAAAAAACAGAAATAACAGTCTGTGTTTTCTGGTTTATC
The DNA here is from genome assembly GCA_963574885.1 of Lepilemur ruficaudatus. NCBI lineage: Eukaryota > Metazoa > Chordata > Mammalia > Primates > Lepilemuridae > Lepilemur > Lepilemur ruficaudatus. The sequence goes on from CAUYRT010010663.1 coordinate 13,058, forward strand.
AGAAAACACTTTCCTATGAGAGGATATTCAGGGAGGGATAAGGAAAGAAGGAAAATTTTAATGAAGTTCATGTTTTCTATTGGCAAATGTGATTTCTTTAAAAACATCATTTTTTTTTCATGGAATAAAGCATTGAATCCAATGGCTAAAAGAAATTGATATTTTACGTAGCCTTGGATAATTCCAATCAGTTCTGTAAAGATGAAATGTTAAATTTGTACTATCCCTTGTCACTCATAGTCCCAACATTTTCCCTGAGCTACAGATGGATTTTTGGTTATCTATAGAACATTCTCTTGGATAATTCACAAGCTTACCCAGCACTTCCAAGTTAATTTCACCATTTTACTCCAAGCCTGTACCTTGACCTGTATTCTTTACATAGTGAATGATGCTATTATCAAACCAGTCATAAACCAAGGGATTGTCCTAAACTTTTCCTTCCCCTACTTCCCATCTTTCCTATCTGGTCAGTCAACCCATTCTAAGACTTTTCTACAAAATTTTTCTGTAAGACAGATTTGATCTTGTTACTCCTTTCTAAAATATGCTTTAATGGCTCCCTCATTGTTTTCTGGATAAAACTCAGACTTCTTAGCAGGACAAATCTATCCTCATATCATGTGGTATTTTTGTATACATACTATCCTCTCATTATGTGGAACTATTTGCAATACCATGAACATGCCATTCTCTCTCACCGTTTTTGTGTGCATATAATTTTTAGTGCATAGAAAGCTCACTGATTTTCTTCTGTTTATCCTCTCCATTCTGTTCAACTCAAGTTACTTTCATTGAAAATTCATTCATGAATTCCCTTCCCTCATATTTGCTTCTCCTCTGCATTCTGTAACCTCGTATGAATACAGTTGGCACTTTGTATCTGGGGGTTCTACATCCGTGGGTTCCTCATTGCAGGTTCAATCAACTGTGGATTGAAAATGTTTTGAGGGGGAAAACAATAAAAATCAATTAAATAATTTAAAATAGTACAAAAAACATACAGTATAGCAACTATTTACATAGCATTTACTTTGTATTAGATATTAAACATACTCTAGGATGATTTAAAGTATACGGGAGGATGTGCATAGGTAGATGAAAATGATACAATTTTATATAAGGGACTTGAGTATTGACAGATTTTAGTATCTGCAGAGACGGGGGTGTTCTGGAACCAATCCCCCACGAATAATGAGGGATGACTCTATGTGTCTTTATTAATGCACTTAGCAAATATTATGATGATTTTTGTCAGTGTCTCCCACTAAATTATGAACAACTCAAATACGGGGACTATTTCTTATTTTCTCTGAGTGCTTAATGTTTACTTGTAGGCACATGGCAGCATTCCATAAAAGTTTGCTGAATTATAATAATACATAGTCTTGAATTAAAAAAAAAAAGTCTTTGGTAATGGTTACATGGTTTTACATGGTAAACCTGTCTTTAATGGGAGATAATGGAAATTAATGGCTAATAATTAATTATTCTTGAGAGGCAAAAATAAGGAAATAGACTGACTTCCAAGCTTTTAAACATTTGACATTAAGCACTGTGTTAGTTTCTTTCCTCTTATTTGTTGACCACTTTGGCATTAACAATTGGGTCTTGTCTCCTTTCTTGGTAGTACAGTTAACTCTGTCAAAAAGTGCTTATTTCTCACTTAAGCTAGTTGTAGTATCACTCTCTTTTTAATTCTTTATTTTTTATTCTGTTAATGCTTGTTTATTTTTGTTTTATCAGATGACTATTAATATAAAAGTCTCCACCCCCCATATTTGGCACATTCATTGTAATCAGTGTAAAGTGGATTCATTGAGCTAATTTAAGCATATCTGGCAAATTGGTAAGGAGGACTAGTCCTTGGAGTGAGTTAAGTGCATGAAGACAGGGCTGTGTCATTTATAAGATAAAAGGCCAGGGAACTGTGTAGATAGGATAAATATATCAATTAGGGAGTTTCCTTCAGCATGGGTAAGAGACTAAGAATCTGAGTAAACAGATCAGGAATATGTGGAGAGTAGGTAAAAGATATTTCTAGAGAACCAGATGGGCCAGTGAGGTAGACATTATATGTCTTCTTTATAGTCTAGGGGTATCTGACTATTAAGTGATAAGAGAATGCTATTTGGAGGAAGCTGGCCTTGGGTAGCATTGAGTTCCCATTAGAAGTTAATAGAACATATACATAGTGGAGCATATTGGCTCTGGTGGGATATTCGTTATGTTTATTATGTTGACACTACTAGGTTCAGGATTGTTTTTGCCTATGAATAACCTAGTTCAACCTAGGTCTTATCAAATGCAGGAGACTAATGTTCAGATTTATTTAGTGAATAAATTGGAGTAGTTTTCTGTGCCATTGGCGGAACAAATTAAACTTTCATTGGTTGAGTGCTTACACCTACACAGTATGGTGTGGGAGGATTATCAGCCAGTTTGTCTTATTGTTTTATTGGCAGCAGAAAACTCTTAAACTGAGTTTTCCCATGGAAGAGGTATCTCACTTGAAATCCCAGAACTTTTACTAAAAAATTTATGAAGTAGGATGATAGCAAATTACAGAAGAGTCATCAAAGCAAGTATGTTATTAATTGACAATTTATTGACTTCATCCCCAGGGCCAGTTTAAAGAAAAGGGAGGAAGGGTTAGATTTCAAGCTACACTTTGAATGCTGTGTGAGGTCTGTTTAAGCTTTTTGGTTAGGCTGTAATTAATTAACTCAATTAAAGAAGTATTAGTACATGAGTAAAAGTACACTCTCTTTTGAATTTTTCAAAGAGGTAGTAATGGGTTCAGTACTGATAAAATTGTGAATCTAACTAAGCCAGTTAACATTAAAGGACACCCCAAAATTCCACCTGTTGTCTTTAATCTCTTGATACAGAGTGACAATTTAGGGTTCCATATTTGTATTTTGTATCTTTTGATATGTCTATCTCTGTATGTTTGTATATATTCATTTGACTTAAGAGAAAATAGCACTAAGCTTTAAATTTCTTTTTAAATTGTATTTTAAAATGTTAACTTTTCAGTTAGCTTGACCCTTTTAAAAATTGTTAAAAATTGCCATCCTCAGGCTTTACAGTTACATAATTTTACTGACAATTGTAAAGTGAAGAAAGGTTTTTAAAACCTTCCATCTTACTTTAAATGCTTCTTAACAAAGAGGTGCTTCCCATTTATGAACAATAAAATAAAATTCCGTAGCCAAAACTTTTTTTTCCCCTTTGAAAACCCCTAAATATTGAGATACTGAATCCCTTTTGGTCTATTCCCTAAATATAATTTTATTTGGTTATTTTTGTTAATTCTGAAAGCAACTACATTGTATGGTATTTCATTATTAGTTTTACAATTTTCCATATTTTAAAATCTCTGAAATTAGGAGTCCTTGTATAATAAATGATATCTTACAATTGCTGATGGCCTCAAGTCAAGTTCTGCCAGACATGGGTATGTGTTTGCTTCTTCTGGTCATCTGGTGGTACTACAGCTTGAGACAATTTTTTGGACTTTTGGTAGTGTGAATTCAGACTGTAAACCTGCATGAGTATCAGCTTATGTTTCAAATTCCCCTGATTTGTTTTTCCTTGTTTGCCCAATGTAAAGCTTAAGTCATACAAATTACCCTTCTGCTTGGTGCTTCCTTTTTTTAATTTTTAATTTTTTTGTTGATATATAATATTTGTGAAAATTTATGGGGTACATGTGATATTTGTCACATGTATAGCATGTGTAATGATCAAGTCAGGGTATTTAGTCATATCAAGTATCATTTCTATTTGGGAACATTGCTAGTCCTGTCTACTGGTTATTTTGAAATACACAATACATTATTGTTAACTATAATTACCTTATTATCAAACATTAAATTTATTTCTTCTATCTAATCGTATGATTTTTGTTTTTATTTCAAAAAATTTAGGGAGTACAAGTGTTTTTTGTTACATGGATGAATTGTATCGTGCTGAAGTCAGGGCTTTCAGTGTATCTAGCACCAGAATAACGTACATTGTACCTGATAGGTAGATTTTTATCCCTCACCTCCTTCCAACCCTCCCCCACCGCTTCTTAGTTTTAAATGTCCATTATACCCCTATAGGACCAAATATATCCCTTGTTTAGCTCTCACTTATAAGTGAGAACATGTGGTGTTTGTTTCTTTATTTCTGAGATACTTCATTTAGGACAGTATTCTCCAGTTCCATCCGAGTTGTTAAAAAAGATGTCATTTTATTCGTTTATATGGCTGAGTGGTCCTCCATGATATATATATATATATATATATACACATACACATATATATATATACACACACACACATACATACACACACACACATACACACACACACACCACATTTTCTTTAGCCACTTATCAGTTCATAGGCACTTAGCTTGGTTCCACATCTTTGCAATTGTGAATTGTGCTGCAATAAACATTCAGGTACAGATGTCTTTATTATAATATGATATCTTTTCCTTTGGGCAGATACCTAGTAGTGTGATTGCTGGGTTAAATGGTAGGGCTACTTTTAGTTCTTTGAGGAATCTCCATACTACTTTCCATGGTGACTGTGCTAGTTTACAGTTTGATTAACGGTGTGTATAAGCATTCCCTTTTCAACGCATCCATGCCAACATCTGTTGTTTTTTGACTTTTTAATAATGGCTGTTCTGACAAAATTAAGGTGGTATCTCCTTATGGTTTTAATTTACATTTCCCTGGTAATTAGTGATGTTGAGCTAACTGTACTGAAGGACTCAGGAAATTTCACCTCAAAATATTACCCCTTGGTATAAAGAGTATTTTGAATTAAAGGCACTCAGTAATCAACAGGCCCTGGAAGGGGCTTTCCCTAGATTTCCCTGAAGACCAGATGGACTCATCAAGAAGAACAATTATCTTTGCTTCCCCTACCTGTTATCTCAATATCTATTACAGGAAAGAAGATCAAGAATGCAACCAGACCTGGTCTAACCCATTTTAAAAATAATGCCTGTCTCAGATTAATTTAATTTCCAAAGAGAATCATTTACAAGTCAATCTCTTTCTCCCGTATCCATTCATTCTCTCAGGTATCTATTCATCTTCCTTAGTAATCATTTATTGCCTGTCAACAGAATTACCTATATTCCTCATCTCCCACCTACCCTCTAAAATGAGAATATGTAAGCTTCAAGACCCCATTGGGATATTGGGCAATCACTGTCATTCACCCTGTGTGCACGTTAAATAAATTTGTAATCCCTTACTCTTATTAATCTGTCCTATTGTGATTTTATCTTTCAGCAAACTTTCTGAGGGCAAAGAGGAAGTTTTCCCGTGGTCCCAACAGTACAGTACCTACCCTTAACCAACTGTTTTTTTCCCTCCTTCTCTACCCCCAACCCACACACCCTTCCCAGCCTCTGATATCTGTCATTCTACTCTCTACCTCCATGAGATAAACTTTTTTAGATCCCACATAAATGGGAACATGCAATATTTGTATTTCCATGCCTTGCTTATTTCACTTAAAATAATGACCTCCAGTTCATCCATGTTGCTGCAAATGACAGGATTTCATTCTTTTTTATTGCTAAGTTGTATTTCATCATACACACACACACACACACACACATACACACACACACACACCACATTTTCTTTATCCATTCCTCTGATTGATAGCTCCCTATGTTAGTCTCAGGCCATAAGGGTTGAGGGCCCTCCTGTCACTAGGATTGTGTAAGTCTGTCGTGGGAATGTAGAGCACTGAATGTCTTTCATTTACCCTTTCCCATCATTGGGGAACCTCTCCAGTATCCTAGCCAATCCCAGCTGAATAGGTTGCCTCACTTCCTTCTCCTTTTTTGCCGTAAGTGTTTCCTCTCACTTCTCTGTTGAATTCCAGTGTTCGCTCTTATATGACCTATTTGAAGTGTGATCTACTTGCTGTTTTGGTTTGTGTTTGTGGAGGAGGTGAATATCAGATGCCTCCAGTCCACCATCTTGAAGCCCCTTTCTGGTGGCTGTATTTCTTATTTCCTGTTATATTAGCAGCTTTGTTGTGCTATCTTTATGCAGGACTTTCCTAATAGATTCCCCTTTTGGACTTTTTTTTTTCTCTTTTAGTGATATATTAAATAATACTGAATCTTATAATTAATAATATTTTAGATACTATGTAAGATAGGGACAATGATGTAACAAAAAAGGAACTGCATGTCAGCTGGAGGAAATGGTTCGTAGCTTTGTGCTACCTCACAGGTGGCATAGAATGGCCTTTGGAGGAGGATCTTTTCAGATAAAGGTTATAATGAGTTCATCTGCTACATTGTTCATCCTATTTATAATCAGGATCTCTTTGACATTATCCCTGATCTGGCAATCCAGCGTAGTGTGGTATCTTGCATAATCATTTATTCAGCAGCCCTTGACCTGAACTTTAGAAAAAGGCCTATTTTTTTAATTGTATGTATTTATGGGGTACAGTACCCCATAAATGTGTTTCAGTGTATTTATACATTGTATAATGATCAAATTAGAGTAATTAGCATATCCATCACCTCAAATACTTGTCATTCTTTGCAGTGGGGACATTGAATATCCTCTTTTCTAGCTATTTTGAAATACGCATACAAAAAATTTCAAGGAAATTATAATACCACTGTGCAGTTACTAAATATGTATAATTTAATGATGTTATTTCCACATTTTTAAGTTTTCATATATATTTATGTGGGTATGTGTACATATGTATGTAGACATAAAATTCCTTGTTTTATTATAAATAAATTTTAATATATATTAAATATTCTGGGGTAATTATCCTCATTCTTCCCTTTATTTGAAATGATAACTTCTAAAAATATAGTATAGTGTATGAAGGTGTATTTGGATTTATGTTGGTATAATAAAAAACATCTTTGAATAATAATAAAAGATGTCTAGAGAACATGAACCATTCAGTTGTTATACAACCAGCAAACACCCTAGTGTTATCTTTGAAATGAGATGTACCGGAGGACTTGTTCACTGTTGATAAATTGTAATTGTGTAAGAATTATTTAACTCATTGTTTTAGAAACTTTTGTTATGAACCTAGAGGTATGCACCAAGGTGCTATAAAATACATACACACACACATATACATGTATACACACATATATTCCAAACTATTGTATTTTGGGCTAGGAAAGGGAGCCCTTGGAAAACTTTAATTCTCAGTTAACATTTTAAACGTTGATTTTAGTTTTCAAACTCAGATATTAAGCTTATGCCATTGTATGCCTGCCCTAATTTACTACTTATGCAAATTAAGCATTCTTTTTTAATTTTCATACTGGATGAGGGTAGTATTTAGGTTTATATAATCAATCAAAAGACTATTTTGAGTAGCAGGCATTCATAAAATAGTCCCTGGGTTAGTTTATTCAGTTCATGAGCATACTGAATAATATTGAATTCATATTGAGCATATTAAATAATAATTCTGTGCAGTATTCCATAAGTGAACATTCATTGAATACTTATTGGGAAATATCTTTTACTAGTAAAAGACATATTGATAAATAAGTTCCAGTGGTAAAATATAGCCTCTCTATGGTACCTTCTGTTTAGCTGTTCCTGTCCTATACAGTACATCTCATTTTAAGGCAAAGAAAAGAATAAACAAATATAAGTTATAGAATAAGGAACTTTAGTTAATATAAGAAAATGTGCTGCCATTGAGAACTAATATGAAAATCTTTATGGGTAGAATTGAATCTTATGATTGGGACAGCTCAGTTGTGTTATAGTCTAGTTACTGTCGAAATTAAGGACACAATGATGTAATGTGGTTCTCAACCATATCGCATCTGATGCCTCTTTCTGTAACATGTATTTTCTAATGTCCTTTGACTATCTCAAATAAAAATAATAATTAATGTACATTTCTAAACTTGTAATTTATGAAGAAATCAATATAATGCCATAATCATGTTAAGGGAGAAATAAGAAGAAAGTAATTATGATAGAAGTATATATTTCAATATTTAGAGTATAACTAGACTACAGGACATGATGAGGTGTTCAGGTGAGATGTGCAGCCTGCCACATGTGTTCTATTGAGACAGTTACAAATCTTGCCTGTCTACATGAGTCATATATTGGCAATGTAAGTCCTCAAATGGAATAGCCACGAGTGATGTGATTTTCTGAAATTGTAAGCATGCATTTGTCAAATTCCAAATGATATATAATTTTTCTCCTATATTGCCAGTAGTTAAATTTCTGTAACTTTCAGGGTTTATTAAATGTGGGTAAAAATAACTTTATGTTTATATGTAAAATAAAGTTAAAGTCTAGGTTCAAGTAATTATAGATAGGTTTTTCACTTGTGTGATATTTGAAAATCATTCAGGATATAGGACTATTTTGAGCATTGAACAACTTTATCATTCTTGGTTGACACCAAATTTCAGTGTCTCCTAATCATTATGACAACCAGAAACACTAATTTCTAAAAATGCCCCTAGATCATGGTACAACCCTCATAGAATTCTCTGGCTATAGAACAAAGAGAAAGGCTATAGGCAAGAGTCACAGTCTTGGAATTGATTCTTATTTCTTCTACTTAAACTCACTTCTTACTGACTTTGTGATGTTGGGCAAGATAATTGACCTCTTATAATTTCAGTTTCCTTTTTGGAAAACTGGGATAATAATATCTCACAGAGTTGTTATGTGGTAGATAAAATATTATATTAATAATATATTTTAGGTACCTGACATGTACTTCATGTGAGGTGGGACTGTCTCTCTTTTATTCACCACTTTATGTTCCATCACTAGTGGGCACTTAATAAATACTTGCTTACTCATCATTTAACTCCTATAATGTCACACTGTGTTCCAATGTTAAAAGCATATGAGGGAATGATTGCTTGTAATAGGCACCAGGCATCTGTGTCTTTCCTCTCTTGTTTTAGAACTTGTGAATTTTAGGTAAGAATGACAGACAGCTCTTTGGAATTATGGCTTCCAAGAGCGTATTAAATTAGAAAGTATGATGGTTTGCTTTCTGTTTGAAAGGGAACTGTGGCATAAGGTTCTACCTCAATAAGCACATTAGTTTCCCAGAATCCTGATGTATTTCATATTTTTCATATTGTTTTGCTAATGTCGGGATGATACTGAGGGCTATGTAAAAGGCTCAAGGACCTCCTTTCCCTTGGGAATCCTGATCTTTGTTAAACTGATTTTTAAAATCTAGTATTGGTAATTTCTTCCCTTTTTTTCATTTCTCTTTTTCTTTCTCCTGTGATTTTGGCCAACTAATCTTTAAATATTGTGAATGTTTTCAGTAAATATTTGCTATTTTTCTTCTATTGTTTAGTTTTCATCTTAGTCAATTAAACCATTTACTAATATTAATATAAGATGGAATAGTTACTTCTTGTGATTTTAACGAGACTTACTACTTTGAAAATGTTAGAAGGGACCCTAGTTTTCCTTTATAAAATTATTTAAAAAAGGAATCATTTAATCTGTAAGTGCTGGTCTATGTTTTATAGAATAGTGAACCTTACAAGTATTGAGGGTTTTCTCAAATAGATGTTTATTAAAATTCTGATTCACATAAATATATAATTATTGTGAACAAGTTTTTAAAGGAGTCGCTTTGCTTTGATATTTACAGTGTAAAAAAGGTAAACTTTTCTAACTGCTTTCTCTTCCTTTTATTCCTCTGGGTCACCTGTGGGTCAGGCATTGCTGATTTTGCAAATCTGCTTGCCCTTGACCTTTGGTTACTCAGAGTTTAAGTTTGGTGTTGAGCCAGTATGTGCTGAAATCTTTAAAAGCAAATAAATGTTTAATATTCATCTGATTTAAGCAACAGTTGTCTTCTTAAGTGAACATTTAGTCACTTCCACAAGAAAAATGTCTGTTAACAGTTACAGATTGTATTAGCAAAGTCAAATTCTGGAACATCCTGTGAAATTACTGAAAACCTATCAGGTTATGAATCAGATTGATTCAGGTGATTTTAGGTTGGTTTAGAAGCCAAAAATTATTTTATGCATAATTTTATAAATATGCTTAAATAATTAAGATAGGTGACTATCTATTATAATAGATAAGGGACTTGGTTTTTTTCCCTATAGAACATTAAAACATTTTTATCTACTCATGATAATTATTATTTACACTTATATTAGAGAAATGTTTTATTCATTTTCAGGGCTAAGAAGGTGAATTTTAAATTTGCATTTGAATAGCATTTGTAATTTCATTTTACTTGCAAGTAACAATTTTTTTCTTTAGTAAGCTAATGGACCATTTAACTCTTACTATATGAGAAATGTGATATGGGATATTGATGAGCAGATTAAGATTTAATCATAATACATAGTTGTATTTAATCTCATTCCTATTTCTTTGCAACTCCAATTTCAAAACTTAGGAATTTCAATACTTAGACTTCTTTTGTATATGCAGGAAAGGTAACACTTTCAAGCTTTTTGAGTTGCTGTATCAAAGTGTAAATTCCTGGGAAGACTTTTTGCCTTTTGTGTCACAATTATTATAGGAAGCCAAACAAGCTACTCTCAGGTGTTAGAGAACACAATAAAATTAGACACCTATTTGTTTATGGTTAAGGACTATGTGCTCCTTTAATTGTATCATTCTGATGAGAAGCCCCTATGTGTGTCCTTATTTTTGTCTTTATTTGTGTACCTTTGTTCTTTTTCTAGAGCTATTTGTTATTGACTGCTTTTTTACTAATAGTACAAAGCAAATTAGCTTTCTTTTTTTATGGGATGCTTGAGTGCTCCTAAAATGTATAGGTATTCTATTAAAATGTATTCAGTTAGTAAGATCAAACTGATTCGTTAGATTTCTGTTTTACTACCTCACTCATATTTTCACTTAATTAAGGGTAGCAGTTTTTCCTTAAGTAGAGATTCTGATTGTTTTGAGGGTGTTTGAGAACCCAAGAATAAGCTGCTGCTCTTTATGTTTCTCTGCATGTAAAAATAGAATTTTGTATATGAAAAAAATTGCTCAAATAAAAGAATGGAAGAGGAAAATAAAAGTACATTTTTAATTTGAGGGTTGGTCACGGTCTCTGGTCTAATATGAATAATAATTACAGTTTTTTAGTTGAATTTTTAATATTAATCATTTTTCTTTTAGACTTGCTTTGCTTATGATATTGAGAGCGTAAACACTCTTTAAATGTTGACCTGGGAATGTAATATGAATACAATCTACATATCTGTGTCAAAGATTTGTGTAATTTTTGCTGGAAATGAGAAGCATAAACAAGCAAAGATTTAGATATTGTAAGAACCTTATTTTGTAAACATTGTACTGTAAATGCTTTGTAGTTTTCCCCCAATAAAAAAAAAAAAGAACCTTATTTTTGTTTCTTACCCTGTTTTGTTGTTGACATTTATAAAGGAATTTGAAGAAATTAGAGTAGATTCAAAGAAAAACAATAATTATCATTAGTATTGAAACAAGGACACAAGGAAAACATATAGCAATAGTTTTTAAACATGTTTGTCTTAATTCCTTGATAGTTCTCTGTGATATGTTACCTTCTACCTCCTGTATTAAGTCACAAGGGTTATTAAAATGACCTACAGAAATAATTTTTTTTATCACAAAAGTATAGAACAGAGTATGAATTACTTCCTTTGGGAAACTAGTGCTAGACACTGTGAATTTGACCTCTCATGTCAATTTCCTAGACTATTACTTTGTTTGGGGACCTCACCTTTCCTACCCATTTTTCTGGTAGAGATAGTTTCAGGCCTGAAAAAGTGGCCATCCTCTCCACATCCTGATGACAGTTCTGAGAAAGCCATAATGGCTGATACTTACTAGTAACTCAATAAATAGTTAATGCGTTATTTAATGAGGGAGCTCTCAGGCAACTAATTCCACAGCTTGCAGTAGAATGTAGGTTTCAGGATTTGCTGGGATTAATTTCTGTCCATTTAGGCAGTTCATAAGTAGTTTGAGTCCACTGTGAAGCTTTTTCAGAAGGTCTGCAGCATGGTCAACAAGAGAGTCTAAAGATATATTTAAACAAGGGCCATTCTACTTAAAGATAATTGCTTAGAATGTATTTATCCAACATGGTTTAATAGTTGTCACAAGAGAGCCAAATACTGGTAATGACCGTGATCATCAGCCTAGAGGGTGGGGTAGACGGGATCCACCTTCCACGGCCTGTTAGGAACTGGCCACACAACAGGAGGTGAGCCCCGAGGCAGTGAGTGAAGATTATTCTGTATTTACAGCTGCTCCCCATCGCTTGCATCGCTGCCTCAGCTCCGCCTCCTGTCAGATCAGGGGCGCATTAAATTCTACATTATGGTGAGTTGTATAATTATTTCATTATATATTACAATGTCATAATAATAGAAATACAGTACACAATAAATGTAATGGACTTGAATCATCCCTAAACCATCCCCCTACCCTCCAGTCTGTGGAAAAATTGTCTTCCATGAAACCAGTCCCTGGTGCCAAAAAAGTTGGGGGTGGTTGCCTTAGAGCACAGAGAGTTTGAACTGTGACTGTTACTAAAGTTGTCAGTTTTCTATTATCAACAAAGGATAGATGGAGGGAAACTGACAATTAATAAACATTTACTATTATCACACATTATTTTTGGTGCTTTTTTCTTATATCTTTTAAAACTGAGAATAGCCCAATAAAGAAAGTATTTCTTCATTTTTACATTGAGAAAACAGGTTTAGGCTAAGATATTACAAGATGGTTCATTAACCACCTCAAAGACACATAGCTAGTAAGTGGCAGAACCACAAACTGAACCAGTATGTTCATGTCCCCAAAACTCTTTATTATATCATGTTGTGTCAAATCAAGTATCTAAATGATTAGAAATGGTAGTAATAGAGAGTTTGGTTAAATGTAACTGTAAGCACATAAAAACTGAGATAGGCTACTAGGTACACTTGAAATCATACTGCTGTACTCTTTATTCTAAATAATCAGCTTGTGTTTTGATTAATTTTGATTGTGCTCTGATGCTAAGTTTTGCATTTATTTGACTTGCAACCTGCTTTATAGAGTTAGTGATTTATTGAATATCTTGGAAGCAAGTCCTTGACAGGCACTATTTTAAGGTGAAATTACTGTGTGAGGATTTTGTTAACCTGACATTTGTGGTTTCGCCTCATAAAACTGGCAAAGGACTCCCAGCGTGGAATGTTAATGGGGTGAAGTAATGAATGCAGGCTGGGGTATCCAGACATAAGCAATCCTATAGTTCATATTCCATGATTCTTGGGGGAGGTATTTGTAGACAGTAGCTTTACTAAAAGATAAAAGCAGTAGGCGATCTTTTTAACTCAGCAGTTGATCAAACTCTTTCTGAAATTTAGGGTTAGAAGGCCAGCAGTGGTATGAACATGGGAAAGTAATTAAAGTTAAGCTAGTACAATCTCTCCTGATAATTTTCACTTTCTCAAACTGTTGAATTAAATAATTATTGAGTACCTACTTCCTCTAACCAAATATTAGACTTTTTATTCTATTCAGCTTTTAAGTACTGCCTGCTACACTTAAATATTTTAATCTGTCAATCAGATAACTAATATAATTTTAGTGCTATGCAGATTTCATTCCACTGGACCAAGGCAATATACTATGTTCTCTTTTCCATTTAATTTAATTTTAAAACTTTGCTTTTCAGAGCCCAAAGATTTCTAAGAGTTGCCATGGGGGTGGGGCTCTGGGCACTCACATGTAGGTTCTATCAAAGTAACTCTATTTTTTTTCCTCTGATTTATTTATTAGGCTACCCTGTGAGATTTTGTTTGAAAAAAAGAAAATGTTCTGTGCCTAAGAAAATCTGAAAGCCACATGTATAGCTATTTAATTTAAAGGGTATTGAGTTTAAAGTATATCTTCAAAGTTTTTGTGTATTTCAAATGATAGAGCACATGAGTATAGATTACCTTGTATCTCATATTCTAAAGTTGAAGTCCTCAATTAGGGACTGAGCTACAGAGCTCTACTTCACCTGCCCACCCCCACCCCTGATCCGTGGAAAAAATTGTCTTACATGAAACTTAGGAAGCGGGGGGTGGCACACAGCAGGAGGTGAGCAGCGGATGAGGGAGCAAAGCTTCATCTGTATTTACCACCTCTCCCTGCTCCCCATCACTCTGCTAGCATCACTGCCTGAGTTCCTCCTTTCCCACCCTTCCCCCGACCCCTGGACTGTGGAAAAATTGTCATTCATGAAACCTGTCCCTGGAGCCAAAAAGGTTTGGGCCCACTGTTAAAGAATAGGACTGTATATAGATTGAGGGAAATTTTAAGACTTGTTACTATATTGTAAGCAGTTTTGTAGGATTACATCTAGTTGCAAAGATTATAAATGGTTTCAAGATCAATTGTTTTGTTATATTTTGATATTTTACTTTTAATTAAAGGCTCTCCTTTCTCCCTCCACTGTATAATCATATTAAAATATCTTTTAGCCAGACACAATGGCTCATGCCTGTATTCCCAGCTACTCAGGAGGCTGAGGTGGGAGGATCGCTTGAGGCTCGGACTTCAAGGCTGCAGCAAGTTATGGTTGCACCACTGTATTCCAGCCTGGACAACAGAGTGAGACACTGTTTCTTAAAAAAGAAGGAAAAGGAAGGAAGGAAGGGAGGGAGGGAGGGAGGAAGGAAGGAAGGAAGGAAGGAAGGAAGGAAGGAAGGAAAAACAACAACAAAAAGATATCTTTTAAATAAAATCTAAAACTCTTTTATTAGCCATTCTCCTTTTGATTTAGGTCCCGAATAAGCTAGTATTGTTATTCTCAAATGGCTAATGACATGTTTTATTCTATACTTTCCTTTACTACTTACCTAATTAGTTAACAGGTCTTAAAAATATTTTTTGAGATTCTCTTAAATTCATCCCTTGCTTTTTATTCCCATTTACCCTACTTTAGACTATATTCTCAGCATTAATCACAGAATGTTCTCTTGCTAATTTTGCCTTCTTCTTTCATCCCTGTAAATTGCCCAGTTGATTTCATCATTTAAAACCCTGTAGTGACTGTCAGATGAAATTCAAATATTTTAACCTCTGCAACTACTCACATATAACTTAGTGAAACGAACCAATTTCATTTTTTACTTCATTTGTTCTTTAGATTATTATCTTCCGAAGTAAAAGATACCTATGTCTTAAAAGCAATTTTGTAAAATTTATTATTAAAAGCAACCTTAGCAAAGTAATTCTAATTTGTGTATATGTATAGCTCAAGCTAAAATTTTTTTTTTTTTTTTTTGAGACATTGTCTCACTCTGTTGCCCAGGCTGTAGAGTGCTGTGGCATCAGCCTAGCTCACAGCAACCTCAAACTCCTGGGCTCAAGCAATCCTTCTGCCTCAGCCTCCCGAGTAGCTGGGACTACAGGCATGCGCCACCATGCCTGGCTAATTTTTTGTATATATATTTTTAGTTGGTCAATTAATTTCTTTCTTTTTTTAGTAGCAACGGGGTCTCACTCTTGCTCAGGCTGGTTTCGAACTCCTGACCTTGAGTGATCTGCCTGCCTCGGCCTCCCAGAGTGCTAGGATTACAGGCGTGAGCCACCGCGCCCGGCCAAATCTTTTTTTAAGAGATAGTGTCTCGCTTTGTCTCCCAGGCTGGAAGCACAGTGGCGTGATCATAGCTCACTGCAAATTTGAATTCCAGGGCACAAGCAATCTTTCCTCCTCAGCCTCTGGAGTAGCTAGGACTACAGGTATGCATTGCCATGCTCAGCTGATTTTTTAAACATTTTTTGTAAGGACAGGCTCTTGCTATATTGCCCAGGCTGGTTTCAACTCCTGGTCTCAAGCTGTTCTCCCGCCTTGGCCTTCCAAAGTACTGGGATTATAGACTTGAGCCATAGCACTTGGCCCCAAGCTAAAATCTTGTTCAACAGCAGTCTCTAACCTTTTTGGCACTAGGGGCCAGTTTCATGGAAGACAATTTTTCCATGGACTGGAGGCAGAGAGGGGATGGCTTCTGGATGATTCAAGTGCATTATATTCATTGTGTACTTTATTTCTATTATTATTACATTGTCACTTGCCACTCATAGATAGGGTTTTGATATGAATCTGCAAGCAGTTGATTTATTATGTTCTCTGCAGTGGAACCTCTGCTAATGATAATCTGTATTTATAGCTGCTCTCCAGCACTAGTATCACTGCCTCAGCTCCACCTCAGATCATCAGGCATTAGATTCTCATAAGGAGTGCACAGCCTACATTCCTCCCATGTGCAGTTTACAGTAAGGTTAATGCTCCTATGAGAATCTAATGCTGCTGCTGAACTGACAGAAGGCAGAGCTCAGGCTGTGCTGCCAGTGATGGGTATGGGGAGGGGCTGTAAATACAGATGAAGCTTTGCTGGCACTTCTTGCTGTGCAGCCCAGTTCCTAACAGGCGGTGGACTGACTGGTGGTTGGGGACCACAGTTACTCAACATAAATCTGGTGTCTTGCGGAGAATTATGATTCAGTTCTCTTAACATTATTTTCCATGATTAGCGAGGGCCTAGTCAAGATGTTTTTGTTAGTTCCTCTTAGAGAACAGATCATTTTGGGGAGGAAATCATATCAACTTTCAAATATCAGCCAATTTCCTTATTGTATCTTTATATGAATGCTTATCAAATTTTATTATATTTTTATTTCATCCCTGAATATCTATATTCCAGATATTTAAATCATGCATTCCTTTCAAGATCCTTACTATCTTAACCAAAATAATTTTTTCCTTCTTTGGGTTTTTACCCTCATTAAATTATTTATTTGTTTCTCATAGGATATGTTTTTTTGGGGTCATTCCTCAGTGCTTCCATAGTTGTACCTTAATGATTTATTTATTTATGTTAGCAACTAGCTTACTGAAAGCTAAAATTATATCTTACTCTTCAGTTTTCCTTTGTAGCCATTTCCTATTGGGTTCCCTTCTATCCTGTGCATAGAATGATAATTATGTACCATACTTGGGAGAATTGAGAAAATCGTCACTCAAATAATTTTCCATGCTTTGTGGTTGAAATGAGGAACTCTGGTTGAGAAAAGATCGCACAATCCCGGGCATATGCAAAAGGTTCTCAGTGTATATTGAGTGAATAAATTTGTGTTACTTCCATTTTATAGTTAAGATGTATATCTTGTTTCTCAACTAGATTCTAAGCCTCAGGACAGCTAAAATAATATCTTTTGGCATGTGAATTTTTCTAATTGCTCAGTAAGGAAAGAGTTTATGAAAAAAATAAGACAGAATTTCTTTCTACCCATTTGATTGAAAGCAGATTAGTTTGTAAAAGTAATTTTGCTCAAAACTGGAAATTGTCGGCTTCATCTAAGATAATTCTTCTAAGTGTTGAAAAGGAACTTGAGAAATTAAAATTTTCTAATATGGAATAAATTCTGATTTATAATATCTAGAAAGCATAATACAATTAAAATTGTATATACACAAATTCCTAAGGCATTTACTTTCTTCCTTGGCCAGAATCTTGATTACAAAAGGAAGAACAAAAAGGAGAAAACGAAGCTACTTCTGGCCATGTGTGTTAAAGCGTGAGGATAGTTCAAAAGAACAGTCAATGGATACACATTGGAAATTCGTCTATTTTAAAATGGCTGATTTTGTTAAAATGTATGGTGAGACTGATTTCATCATCAGCCAGATTTAAAATTAAATGCTGCAGTAATTAAGTATTCCATGAGTTCCCTCCATATTAATAAATTTTATCTATTTATTTGTCTCTTAGAAATATATCACTTATCACACTAGTGTATAGTGTTTACTTAATATATTTACTTAATATATTAACTATATCCATAGTTGTAAAAAGTAGTATTTTCTAAAATATTTGAAATAACTCATACTTTCCAGTCTAATTTCTCTTTACTAGCTTTAATAATTTTCTTACAAAATCTTAATTTGTCAGTTTTAAGAAATATTACCTTGAGTACAGAAACTTCTGTAAATTAAATTCTGTGTATGCCATATAGACAGGAACAGACTTCTATCTGTGGAATGAAAAGCTCTTCTTTCATTCAGTGCCGTTGGGTCAAATTAGGCCACATGCCTACCTTTGAACCAATAATAATTGCCATGGAATGTCATGCATTGACTGGCTTCAGTTCTGGTTCTTGAACCAGTCAAGAGGAATAGGATTGCCATAAATAGCTTGGACCCTTTAGTGAAGGTGGCACTCGCTTCTAGATTCCTGAATAAAATTGGGATTCTATTGAGAAGGAGGAAGGGGAGAATCACTGCTGGGAGGGGAACCAACAGGATCCTCTATAGGGTTTGATAGTTATATAAATCCTTTCAGTTTCATGTCCTTACATTTCTTTGAAGAATTCACTGTCCTCCAGATAGCATTAAAAGCTCTTAGTTGGTAGGATTTTAAAAAATTTTCTACTGGTATGGTATAATATCAGTATTAAACCTTTCTACTTCAATGTTGTTGGTCCCAATACATTTGTCCCTTGGTATCCATGAGGGGTTGGTTCCAGGAGCCCCCTTGGATACCAAAATCCAAGGATGCTCAAGTCCATTATATAAAATGCTATAATATTTGCATATAACCTGTGCACATCCTCCTGTATAAAAAAAAGTCATCTCTAAATTTCTTATAGTGCCAAATACAGTATAAATGCTATGGAAATAATTATACTTTACTGTTTAGGGAATAATTACAAGAAGAAAAAAATGTTTTCAGTATAAATGCAACCCTCTGTTTTTTTTCCTGAATATTTTTGATCTGCAGTTAGTTGAATCCACAGATGCAGAACCCATGGATATGGGGGGCCATCTCTATATGTTGAGCTCCACATACTGTGAGTTAAGAGGAAGTTGATATAAATATGTCTTGAAGATTGATAAATTTTATATGTCCTATAATAGAAGTGAAACACTGGAGAAATAAAGAGGAATGAAAAAGTCAAAACTCTGTTTATTTCAGATTTTCTCTACTTAATATGATAAAGTCATCAATATTGTTAGTTTGGTGTTTGAACAGTTTTAAGTACCGTCACAGTGTTATACGTAACCACAAAATCTCAGGTTAACAAAATCATCATATAGCAATTTTACCTTAAAATAAAAGTTCTTGTCAAAGATTTGCTTCCAAGATAATCAATAAATCAGTAACCCTATAAAAAAGGTGGCAAGTCGAATAAATGCAAAATTTTACATCAGAGCACAGTCAAGATTAATCAGAACACAAGGTAGAAGCAAGATGATAGAGACAGGGTAGTCAACACACTTAGGATACTGTAGAAGCAGGATGGAAAGAGCACACAGGATTAGTCAGAACATCAGGAAGAAACAAGAGGATAGAAGAGAGGGCAGTCACCGCACGTAGGATATCATACAAGCAGGATGGAAAGACCACACTTCCTGAATCCTGTGGAATGTTTATGTATTTTTGTTTCTCTCTTTCCCACCAACCCTACTTATAGATGAATAACTTATTGTCTATATTTAACACATTTTATGAATTCTACTTATGTTTCATAAGCTATTTTGGTCACTCACTAAGACATTATATGAGTTCTCCCTGATCTCATAAGATATTAGTTTACTTACTATCTGTGGTTAACATTTCTCATGAGTCTTGCCTATCCTGTTTTTCTTGATGTATGATGTAATAGAATATTGTCAAACAGTGCATAAAATATACCTTACAGAAATTCTGTATCAGTCAAGATTTTATGAGAGAAGTAAAACTACTAGGAGATATATGTATAAGGGATTATTTTAAAGATTCCTCCATGCTCAATTGTGGGAACTTTTATTAATAAAACAGTCTGTGAAGTTATTTCTTCTGTGCTTGGCTGTTGCCTGAAGTCAGCAAGGCAGGAAGTCAAGATAGGAAAACAGATACGAAGTAGGAGAAGCAAGGACAAACAGCAACCTGCAAGGTTTAGTGGAACCTGAACCCTCACTATTTCCAACTCTGATGATGATATAGGTATCTTACAAGAGAAGATGCTAAATTTTAACTAAGGGAACAGTTAATTTGTTTTTTCAATCAGTTCAAGTATTTTAGATCAAATCATATGTTCTTTGACATATTCTGAGGAGTTCTCAACTTGTCCATCTACATCCACCAATAGAGGAAGAGTGTGAATTCAAATATCTGACAGTTCTAGCCCAAAGCAACCAGTCATGAAAAGGAAAATATATTTGATTTCTCTTATTTTAGATTAAAATTTTATGTAATTTTGGCATTGTATTCCACAATGTGTTGTTTTAATATAGCCTCTGTTCCCCTTAGTTATTAGGTTAAGTTGCTCATTTATTAAGACCTGTACTTATTTTTTCATTTGAATACTTCTTGGCTTACCACTGTATATACCTAGGAATGTGAGTACCCTTCTTTGAGAAATCTACCTCATGATTTCCAAGATTCCACTCTGTTTGGCTATTCTTAGATTGCAGACATTTGAAGTATTTAAACTTGTGAAATATTATCTTTCCATTTTTTATGTTAAATATATTGAGTGAAATTTTAATTCTCTTAGTATAGTTTTGAGAGGTATAAATCCTATATTTTAGTTTGGGCATATTCTGAAAAAATGACTCATTTCAATAAAAAGCTACTGTGTATTAGAATCAATGGTATTTTCAAGCATGTGTTTAGTATAATGAAAGACTATTAATTTTGAAAAGATATATTTTAAGGTATTATGGAAGAGCAATGTGATCTATATATTCTGTTTTGACAAAATTGCCTTAGGGAATGCTGATCAAAATTTTTTTGTCTACGTTTTTTTTTTGCCTTGACATCCAATGCTTGTTTTAGGTAGTTCAAGGAAATCCATCTGCTTTAAGAGGAAAAACCCTGTTAGTTCAAGATTATAAATAAAATTGATCTCTGCAGTGTTACTGCCAGTTTCATTTTTGAAGCAACTTATTTCCTTCTGAGCCATCAGCTGCAGTGGATTACGTTAAACATAACCACTAAGCATTCTCAGTGATCTTTATCTTCCTGTTCTGTGCTATGATTATATTTCCTCTGGGATTTCACTAAATATTGTCTTATCATCTTGACAGATTCTAATAACAGATGGCAACACAGTGATTCTAACAGTAAATAAAATTAAGTAGGTAAAATAGATGATGTTCGGTGTTCCTTTAGAGCAGGGTTTTTTGACAGTGGCACGATTGACGTTTTGGGCCAGATAATTCTATACATCTTACATATTTCGCAGCATCCATGACCTCTGCCCACTAGATATCTGTAGCACCCTTTAAGATGTGACAACCAAAAATGTTTCCACACAGTGCCACATGTCACCCCTATTTGAGAACCACTGTTTAGAGTGTATGTTTTTATTCTGTAATATATATTAACCCATTATTTGGATTGGTTCTGCAAAGTGCTTAGAAAACCTTACTTTAGGGATCAACCTTGTTCATTTTGAGTAGTGTTTCTTATCCTTGCAGTACATGCTAGTCATTTACTGCAATAGCTACTACAGTGACAGCTAAATGACCATAGTACTGTCAGACTATGGAGCAGTACTATTTATAGCCTAATTCTAGAATCTTGCAGTTTACAACTTTAGGGCAACTAAGATTCCTTAATAAGGAACATCTTTGTTCTAATAGACTTATGTTCTCATTAGCATAAATGACACTAGTAGTTGTATTCAAATACAATTTTAAAAATTCTGAATTGCTAAAAATGTGATACTTTACTAATAAATTAAGAAAGAAATTAAAATGTAATCTGTAAGGGACAGTTCTGTTATCAACATATAAAACATTTGGGTTATATTTCTGCATTTTGTACAAATCAGCACAATAAGGTTCATAATTTTGACTTTGGTGATATTTGGTGTAGATTAGATTGTAAAATTTAAGGGTGTAAACGAAATCTGAAAACTGCACAAATAGTGGAATTTCTTTTAAAGTGTTGTATGTGTACATGAGACAGAAGAATTGGGTCATTTTATAATATTTTATGGGTGGTTGACAAGAAATTACCAGTATTTTAAGCTCATTATTGTAACTACATAAGGATAACTTTAATAATTTAAGGGAAAAAAATACTTAACACAGTATAGTTTAAATTCCATTTTAGTCAAGTAATATTTTGTTAATTTATAATATTTTAAAGTCATTTTTTCCCCCAGAAGTTTGGGCACCTTTGTAGCAGTATTTAGACAGCTCCAGCAAACTATATTAGACTAGAGCTTTGTTTCTTATTTATTGAGGAAAATTCTGAATTTTTTTTTTGGAGACGGAGTCTCACTTTGCTGTCCTGGCTAGAGTGCCGTGGTGTCAGCCTAGCTCACAGCAACCTCAAATTCCTGGGCTCAAGTGATCTTCCTGCCTCAGCCTCCTGAGTAGCTGGGACTACAGGCATGTGCCACCATGACTGGCTAATTTTTCTGTATATTTTTAGTTGGCTAATTAATTTCCTTCTATTTTTAGTAGAGACGAGGTCTCGATCTTGCTCAGTCTGGTCTCGAACTCCTGACCTTGAGCGATCTGCCCACCTCGGCCTCCCAGAGTTGCTAGGATTACAGGCGTGAGCTACCGCGCCCGGCCTGAAAATTCTGAATTTAATAGGGGTTCTTACAACAATATTGATAAACCAAATAGAAGAAATTTGGCCCACATTATGTTCTGACATCTGACATTATGTCAGTTAAACTCAGTGTAAAGGCTCATTTAAATAATAGACTTTGACTTACCTTTTTCCAGTATTTGTCTTGTGATTGATTCACAGAGGAAATGGCTGAAAGAGTGGGGACCTCAGGAGGAGCTCATGGTGCAGGTTGGAGAAAGAATTTTCATACCAGGAGTAGAATAGTTTTAGGAAAGAAAGTTTATTTTACTTGAGAGAAAGAGAGAGAGAAAGAGACGGGTGTCATGGCACTGAAGGAAAGGTAGGGAGTAGTCCCCCATAGCTTCTCTGAGGAGAAGCTGTTTGGAGTTTTAAAGGGTAAAAATGGCTTTCCGCCCCCCCTGCTTAGGAGACTGAAGACAGAAGCTGCAGTGAAGCTGTTGTAGGTGTTCTTGATTTTTTCTTTTCTCTGTGCAGCTGGGTTATCTGAGTCCTTTAAATCTGTTTTTTTTTTTTTTTTTTTCCCCCCCAGTCAGGAACCGAGACAGCTGGAACAGGGAGATTACACTCCTACTGTCAGCTTAGAGATCTCCAAGGCAGAGACAACAACACTCTTAGAGATAATAAGTTAGGCCACGGGTGTTTTAATTAAGCAAAGTGAATTTTCCCTTCAAAGGGGCAATTATGTGCTATGAGTTTCTCTTTCTGTTTGATAGTTTATTTTCCTCTGTTAGATAGGTTATTAGTAAGACCGCCTTTCAGTGGCTAAATTTTAAACCTGGGATGATTGAATTAAATGATTATTTTTAACAAGTCCCAAGTATTTGCAAGGAAAAAGAAAAATCAGGACTTAATAAAGTTAAGATTTATAGTTATGCCATTAATCTTTTTCATAAAATAGCCATTTTATACAAGTAAGGGAGTAGTTAATGTTTCTGTTCACTCAGTTCAAATGTTTTAGGTCAAATGAAATACTCTTTGATACATTCTGAAGAGTTCATTCAGTAAATTCGTTGAGTGTCCCAAGAGGCACAGTGTGGAAATGGTGCTTACAAGTTCAAAGTCAGTGTACTTACTCAATATCCTTAATTTCAGTGCTTTATGTACATTGTCATAGGTTTTCCTTCAAAACAACCTTAAATGCACAGTATAGGAAACAAGATTAAATATTTAGATTAAGAGATTTTATCCATTTTTTCCCCCTAGTCTTTCCATAATAAAGATTCTTCTCTAAATTTCATACATAAATTATAAATTTTAAATATCAGCCTTCTAATTACAATCCCTTTTTTGTCTGTGGATTTATGTTGAAATTCTATTGGTATTGCATTAATCTCAAATTGATAAGAAAGGAAAAAAAGATTGGCTCATGTGTTTTTTATAGCAGGTTGATCAAATATAATAGTATTGTTTATTTTTCTCAATAATAAAGTAGAAAATTCTTCTTAGAGAAGCATTTAGATTTCAGACAATGGTTTATCTTTTAATGCTTATAATGAAGGAATCATAATTCTTCAGATATATCAGAAATCTCTTTAAATAATAGTACTTTGTCCATTCAAATAGTACTAGTTTGGTGGCAGCTTAGTAATGAGAGTTTGAATTGTAGGTTTACATATTTAATTTATTGTTTCTTTTTTAAAAAACTTTATTGAAGTATAATTTACATGCCATGCAATTAATCCATTTTAAGTATACAATTAAATGATTATTAGTAAATTTACCAAGTTGTACAACTATTCACACAAATGGATTTTAGCACATTTCCTTCTAGACAAGAGTATGGCATTTATTAATGTAACTTTAGTCTTTTATCTTTACATCATTCTCAAGGGGATTAAGGACGTGCAAAATTAATGCTCAAGGCATCTGTTTCTTGGATGTGAAAGGAGATGCCTTGTATATGGTGATTTTTTTAAAAAAATTCTTTTAATTAAAAATTTTTATTTTGAGATAATTATATACTTTCACATGCAGTTGTAAGAAATAACACAGAGATACTCTATATACTCACTGCCTAGTTTTCCTCAATGATAATATCTTGCAATATGATAGTATCCAATCAGGATATTGACATTGATAAAATCCACAGGTTTTGTTCCGATTTCCCCTGATTTACTTACGTGTGTGTGTATTTAATTCTATGTAGTTCTATCACATGTATAGATTCATGTATCTATTATCATAGACAAAACATAGAACAGTTACATTATCCTAAGAATCACTTTTATTGTTCTTTTATATCCATACCTACTTCTCTCCTCCTCCTCCTCCTGATCCACTCTAACCCGGTGTCTTAACCACTGGCAACTACAAATCTCTCCATTTCTCTAACTTTGTCATTTCAAGAGTGTTATATAAATGGAGTCATACAGTATGTAACCTTTCTGGGAAATGGCTTTTTTCACTCAACAGAGTTCTCTGGAGATATATATGTATGTATGAATGTCTAGTGTCTTCCTTAACGTAACATTTTTGAAATCACTGGTGTGCGTATCAATAGTTTATTGTTTTTAATTGCCAAATAATATTCTATTGTATGGATATGGTACAGTTTGTTTCTTCATTCTATTGATGGATATTTGGGTTGTTTTTGTATGGGAGGTATTGTGTTTAAAGCTGTAAAACATTTTTTTACAAGTCTTTTGTGGACACATATTTCTATTGCATACATCTTCAGTAGTAGAATTGTTAATATACAGTAGGTGTATGTTTAACTTTAGAAGAAACTACTAAACTTTTTTCCAAAGTGGTTGTATGATTTAACGTTCCCACTGACAATATGTGTTACAATGAAAGTTACAGTTGTTCCATCCATGTCGTTGCCAATGTTAGGTATAGTTAATCATTTAAATTTTGTCTGTTCTACTAAGCATGAAATGATGTCTCATTCTGGTTTTGATTTTTTTTCTTTGATGACTAATAATGTTCATCTTTTCATATGCTTTTTGGCATTTCAGATACCTTCTATTGTGAAGTGTCCATTCTAGTCTTTTGCCCATTTTATATTAGGTAGTTATTGAGTTGTAAGAGTTCCTTATATATTCTGGATATAGTCAGATATGTGTGTGGATAATTTTTTTTCTTAGTGCCTTGTTTTTTCATAGCAATGTATTGTAAAGAGCAAAATATTAAAATTTTAATTGAAAATATTAAAATTTATTAATTTTTTAATGATTAGTGCTTTTTGTGCCTTCTCTAAGAAATGTAAGATGTTCTATATTTTCCTCTAAAAGCTTTATAGTTTAGCTTTTACTTTTAGGGCTGTGATTTACATTAAATCAATTTTTATGAATAGTGAGTGGTAAAGATCAAGTTTGGGGATTTTTCCCCCACATTTGTTTATCCATTTTTTAGAGTAGTATTTGTTGAAAAGATATTCCTTTTCCCTTTCAATGCCCTGGCATCTTTCATGAAAATCAATTGATACTATACGTGTAATTTTATTTCTGGAATTTCTATTCTGTTTCATTAATTTATTTATTTATGTTTATGCTAGTTTCCATGGTCTTGTTTGCTGTGGCTATATACTGAATCTTGAAATCAAGTAGTGTGCATCTTCTGTGTTTTTTAAAGATTATTTAAGCTATTGTAAGTTTTTGTTTTCTATGTAAAATTTAGAATCAGCTTGT
Source organism: Lepilemur ruficaudatus (assembly GCA_963574885.1). Taxonomy (NCBI): domain Eukaryota; kingdom Metazoa; phylum Chordata; class Mammalia; order Primates; family Lepilemuridae; genus Lepilemur; species Lepilemur ruficaudatus. The sequence goes on from CAUYRT010010663.1 coordinate 39,307, forward strand.
CAGTTTCTATTAAAAACACCTGTTGGGATTTTGATTTCATTGAATTTGTAGATAAACTTGGGATACTGACATCTTGACAGTATTGAATCTTTCAATACATGGACGTGGTGTATCTCTTTGTTTATTTAGGTCTTTAGTTTTTCTCAGTAGATTTTCTAAACTTATTTCTTGCCTGCTACATTCCATTTTCTTCCTCTCCTAATGATTCTTTTCTATATTCTATTAGAGCACCTACAGTATATTTTTCTGTTAGGATATAGTTGTATTTCAAAATTTATATATAATGTAATTATTGAGAAAGTCAGATTTTAGTAATAAGAATTGACAATTTGAAAGGTATCTGATCCACATAAAGAATATCTATTCTGTGCACATTATGTTTAATTTTAGCTTTTATTCTGCTTAGAATATAAAAATAATTCAGTTATAGAACGAGTTAAAGAAAATGATATATCATACTATTTTATTACTATATGATATTTATATGATAGTATCATATGAAAGGATTATTTTGAAATCCAATGCCTCATCGTAGTGATTGTTTTGAAACTCAGGCATTCCTGTATTTTGTAATAATTGATGGAGCCTGTTACCATGATAGCATTTTATTTATTTATTTATTTTAAATTTGATTAACATTTTATTTGATATTGTTTAAATAACTTGTTTACATTTGTCTTCATAAGGTACATTAGAATTTCCACTTCTGATTTCGCTTTAAAATTAGATTCCCATATGATTCTGACCAAAAAATGAATTGTTATCAATTTTCTTTAATTTATAACATCAAATTAGATATTTTAGACAAGTCAGCAAAAAATCTGAAGTTCAGGAAGATTAGTGCTAAGTAAGTACATCTGTTTATATTGTACTAAGTTTGTGTTTTAATTAGTGTCATATTTAGTAGATCTTTCAAGCTATGAAAATTTTCTTTTAAAAAGATTTTTCCATTTTCAATTATTGGTATATAATAGTTCTATATATATATATGGTACTTGTGATGTTTTGATATAAGCATATGATGTGTATTAATCAAATCAGGTTAATTGGGGTATCCATCATCTCAAGCATTTATCATTTCTTTGTGTTAGTGTTATTGGCCTCCAAGTGGAGATTTTTTCCAGGTTCCTGGTGTTTGTCACAGAAAAGAATTTTAAGAAGCACCACCTAACCCAAGCAAGTGAAAGCTTTTATTGAAAGTGAAAGTACACTCTCAGGGAGGAGTGCAGGAAAGCTTGAAAGAGAGCAGCTGCACTGAGCAGAAGTGATTTTAAATCTTTTGTAGTCTCACTAATTGAGGGGAGGAATATTCAAGGTCAACAGGTTGGCTTTTACTAAAATTCGGACAGTAATTCCTAGAATTGTGCTCCCTCTTATTTTTGTGCTTTAGATGGTTGTCTTGGAGCTGTCATGCTGATTTCAAGGTGGAGAAATTTTAAAAGTTCAATGTGAATGATATTGTAATTAGCCAAAGTTCATGTAAAGTGACAGAGATAGTTGACAAGCTGGTTGAAGCTGGTTATTGCCTGCAGTTATCAGCCCCTTTTGTTTAAGAGTTGTTTGCTTTAACACCTGTACCCTGTCTTCAAGCCCCTGCATCCAGTCTCAGCTCTGTCTCCTCGTCTCCTACTCTAACATTAGGAACATTCCAATTTCATTCTTTTAGTTATTTTAAAGTATACCATAATTTATTATTGACTATAGTCACTTTGTTGTGCTGTCAAATAGTGTTCATTCTATCTAACTAACTATATTTTTGCTCCCATCAACCATCCTGATTTTATCCCCCCTTCCCCTCTACCCTATCCTGTCTCTGGAGCATCATTCTACTGTCTGTCTCCATGAGATCAGTTATTTTAATATTTAGGTCCCACATATGAGTGAGAACACATGAGATTTGTCTTTCTGTTCTTGGCTTATTTCACTAAACATAACATTCTCCAGTTCCACCCATGTTGTTCCAAATGACAGGATTTCATTCTTTTTGTGGATATATAATATACCATTGTGTATATGTACCACAATTTCTTCATCCATTCATCCTTTGATGGACACTTATGTTGATTCCATATCTTGGCTATTGTCAATAGTGTAGCACTAAACATGGGAGTGCAGATATCTTGTTGATATACTTATTTTATTTCTTTTGGATATATACCTAGCAGTGGGATTGCTGGGTCATATGGTACTTCTATTTTTAGTTTTTTTGAGGAAACTCCATACTGTTCTCTATAGTGGTTACATGATAGCATTTTGATATCTTTGATTAATAATGAGATCCATGACAGGAAGACTTATATCATTCCATTCTATCTGTGGTAGATCAATGGTAATTTCTTTTTCTTTCTATTATGAGGTATGTCAGACATAGAAATAGAGAATAATAAAATGAATATCCAGCTTAAAAAGTAATGTATTTGTGCCTACATTTTTACATTTCCCAGTTATGTTGTTCTCCCACTTCACCATATCAGAGTTGGATGCTATTCTGAAGTTAGTGATCATTATTCCTGTGTCTGTGTATACTGTTATACTTTCAGTATATATGTATGTATCATTTTTAAAATATTGTTTCACATGGTTTTACGTGTTTTGGTTTGTTTACTGTTTGTATTCTTTTGAAAATTGCGGGTTTTTTTGAGACAGGGTCACACTCTGTTGCCTGGGCTAGAGTGCTGTGGTGTCATCATAGCTCACTGCAACCTCAAACTGCTGGTCTCAAGTGATCCTCCTGCCTCAGCCTTCCAGGTAGCTGGGAGTATAGGCATGTGCTGCTATGCCTGGCTAATTTTTCTATTTTTTTGTAGAGAGGGGGTCTCGCTCCTGCTCACGCTGGTCTCGAACTCCTGGCCTCAAGAAATCCTCCTACCTTGGCCTTCTTGAGTGCTAGGATTACAGGCATGAGCCACTGGACCCAGCCATGCTTTTTTATTCAATGTTAAGTTTGTGAGATTTTTAAATGTTTATTCCTGTAACTCTAATCACAGTAATTTCAATTTTATGAATAGAATACACTGCAATTTATTTTATTGTTAATTATTTAGTTATTTTTGGTATTTGGTAAAACAATTTTGCAAAGTATAGGTATTCTCTTATTTTTTATTGATATTATTTTTCATTGACAAATCATAATTGCATACATTTATGGGGTACAACGTATGTTTCGATGTATGTATGCAATGTGGCATGATTAAATCAAGTGGAATAGCATATCCATTGCCTTGTTCATCTATTGTTTTTTATGTTGAGGCATTCGAAATTTACTCATTTTAAAAATATATAATACATCATTATTGACTATAGTCAATTTGTTATGCAGTAGACCTCAAACTTATGCCCCCTGTTTGTCTAAAACTTTGTATTCTTTGATCAACAATTTTCTATTCCCTCTCTCCTTATCCTGCATTCAGTCTCTGGTAACCATCATTCTCCTCTCAGCTTCCGTGAGTTCAGCTTCCTTTGATTTCACATACAACTGAGATCACATGGTATTTCTCGTCTTATGCTTGGGCTTATTTCACTTAGCATAAGGCCCTCCATTTTCATTCATGTTGTGAATTTACAAAATTTTTTTAAGGGCTGACTAGTATTTCATTGGGCATATATACCACATTTTCTTTATCCATTCATCTGTTGATGGACACTTAACTTGATTTCATATCTTGGCTATTGTGAATAATGCTACAGTGAACATGAGAGTGCAGATATCCCTTTGACATACTGATTTCAATTCCCTTGGATATATACCCAGAAGTGGGATTACTGGATCATATAGTAGTTCTATTTTTAGTGTTTTGAAGAACCTCCATACCGTTTTCTATAATGACTACACTAATTTACATTCCCACCAGCAAAGTACAAGCGTTTCCATTTTTCTGCACCCTTACTGATACTTTTCATCTTTTATCTTTTTGACAAAAGCCATTCTAACAGGTGTGGGATGATATCTCATTGTGTTTTTAATATGCATTTCCCCAATGATTAGCTATGCTGAGCATTTTTTCACGTACTTTTTTTTTTGCCATTTTTATGTCTTCTTTTGAGAAATGTCTGTTTAGGTCCTTTACCCATTTTTAATTGGATTATTTGTTTTCTCATTATTGAGTTGTTTTAATTCCTTTTATATTTCAGATGTTTACCTTTTATCGGAGGTATGGTTTGCAAATACTTTCTCCCATTTTTGTGGGTTGTCTCTTCACTTTGTTAATTATTTCCTTTGCTATCCTTTTTAATTTGATACCATCCTATTTTTATTGTTGTTGCTACCTGTGCTTTCAGTTGCAGGATATAAAATCAACATACAAAAATCAGTATCATTTCTATATACTGAAATCAAGCTATCCAAAAAGGAAATTAAGAAAACAGTCCCATTTACAATACTGGCAAAAAAAGTAAAGTACTTTGGTGTAAATTTAACTAAGGACATGAAAGGTGTTTCTTTTCCCAATCATTTAATAATTGTAAAACCATTCTGAAACTATAGAACTGATGAAAGAAATGGAAGAAAACAAATGAATAGAAAGATATTCTGTGTTTACAGATTTATAGAATTAATATTGGGAAAATATGCATACTACTCAAAGTGATCTACAGTTCAGTACAATCAAAATTCCAATGTCATTTTTCATGGAAATAGAAAAAAACAATTCTTAAATTTTTATGGACTCAAAAAAGACCCCAAACAGCTAAACCAATCTTGAGCAAAAAGAACAAAGCTGATGGTATTCCACTCTCTTATTTCAAAATGAATTATAAAGTGATTGTTATCAAAACAGCATGGTAGTGGCATAGAAACAAATAACATCAACAAATGGAACAGGATAAGAAACCCTTGAAGTAAAATCACACATTTACAATCAGTTGAGTTTCAACAAAGGTACCAAGAATACACAATGGGGAAAAGACAGTCTCTTCAAAAAATGGTATTGGAAAAACTGGCTGTCCACATATAGAAAAATGAAATTGGATCCTTATACCATGTACAAAAATCAACTCAAAATAGGTTAAAGAATAAAATATAAAATGTGAAACTAAAACTACTAGAAGAAAACATAGGGAAAAGCTCCACAACATTGGTCTGGGCAAAGTATATACTCTATTTCTTTATTTATGTGTTTTAGAATTTCTCTTGGTCTATACTTGGGTTGAAATTGCTGACTTATAGGGTAGGTGTGTCTTTTATTTCATTAGATGTTGCCAAATTGCTCTGATGTAGCAGTATGGCAGTATATAACAGGGTATTTCTTATTGCTTCATACCACATCCTCATCCATATTTGGCATTGTCATATCTATGAATTCTTTTTATGTTTTTTTGAGACATAGTCTTGCTCTGTTGCCTGGGCTAGAGTGCCATGGCGTCAGCCTAGTTCACAGCAACCTCAGACTCCCAGGCTTAAGCGATTCTCCTGCCTCAGCTTCCCGAGTAGCCAGGACTACAGGCACTCACGACCATGCCTGGGTAATTTTTTCTATTTTTAGTAGAGACATGGGTCTCACTCTTGATTAGGCTGGTCTCAAACTCCTTACCTTAAGTGATCCTCCCGCCTTGGCCTCCCAGAGTGCTAGGATTACAAGAGTGAGCCACCGCACCTGGCCCAGACTTCTAAATTTTTGCTGATCTGAATGTTAAGTCATTGCAGGTTTATTTTGCTCCCCCCACCCCAAGTTGTCAGGTATTCCTCTTCAATGAATTCGTTCTCATATTATTCTGAATTTTTTTCCTCATTGGTTTATGCAGTTTTTTATTGTGGATTCTAATTCTTCCTGATTATATGTGTGGCTTGCTTTCTAATTTTTTATAGAATAGGTTTGATGCATAAAAAATTTAAATTTTAATGTGTTCAGATTTATCCATCTTGGCTGGGCAACAGAGTAAGACTGTCATTAAATAAAGATTTATCCATCTTTACGGTTTCGGCTTTTTATGACTTGCTTCAGACATCTTTTACTACTTTGACATTTTAAATATATTCTTTGTTGAAGCTACCAAATTCTGCCATTGTAGTGCAAAAACAACCATGGGCTACATAAAGGGATGAATTTGGTTGAAGTTTGTATAATTTTCACATGTCACATCCATACACATGCTATGTATATATTTTTCTTTTGATTTTTTTTGCAATTAATTAAAATTTTAAAACCATTCTTAGTCTGTGAGCCAGTAGATCAAACTATGTTGACCTTTACTCTTTACTCAAAATTATCTGTGCTATTTTTTTGTCCCCATTTCATATGTACAATTTTTTTTAAAATTGTGCTTCTTTCCTTGCAAGAACAAAAGGTTATTTAAAATCCTTTAGTCACCAGTGAAATGATCAGGCAGGATAAAAACTTCTTTAGATGGTAGTCCTGTCATCAAAAATGAATAGAGTTACACAGAGCTGCCCAAGATCTGAACCAAATTAAAAACAGGAAAGCAAGCAGCCAAAAATTATTTTAAGAACCAACACCCCTCCACACACACCACCATGGGTAATTCTGCAGGCTGAGGAAGGGAAGGGGAAAGAGGGTATTGTCTGGCCATGCCATCTTAGAATAAGTAGGACGCCACTGCTGGATCAGATTTGATTCCTAGGACACACATGAAACTATACTTTTAAGTGACAACAGAGCTTGGTCCAGGTAGCTGAACAGAAAAAGGATTGGTCCATGTTATCTTGAATGGCTATGCAGGTACATCCTTTTTCCGTTCAATTTTCTGGTTGATTGGGGTCATCTAGATCTCTGTACAAAATCTTCTCCAAGAAGGTCAGAATCTGGTTCAATCATTTGTGAACATTACATGTCATAAGTTGTTAAAAAAATAATTTGTGAACAATGTAACTGTTCTCCTCTAGCAGGTTATGCTGGATGCATTTGTTAGGTTCCAATTGGTTCAAGGCCACCTTGGCCCACTGGCATAGAACTGATGCCACATAGTATTGCTGTACACCAAGAGCTTTCTACAGCAGAGTTACAAAGAGGATGTGCTCGCCATAAGATTTCTCTATTTGTACAAAGATCAATTTTATGGCCTTATGTTTTTAAGTTGCTAACAAAATAAACTCTATTTCTAGCCCATGTTTATTTTAGCACATTGCATTCATGATTATAGATGAGATCAAGATTGCTAAATAAAGCAATCATGAAAATAAACTTTTCAGATGACATGCAAAAGTTATTTGTTTTACCTCTGCTATGCTAAACATCATGGACATAAATTGGATGATGCTATTTCCCCTGTGGTATCATTTAAAACAACTCTGTATTCTAAAAGTCAAATAAGGTGATTTTGATCACAGTTAGGCTGGGCATTACCATTTTAAAATTTGCTTTAAATGATGTAAGCTTGGCCATATCATTTTATCTTCATAGAATAATTAAGTATAGTCATTATGGTTCATTACTTGTATTGAGGAACCTTCTAACAAATACCTTTATTTTGCAATAACTTATAGTGTTTTGTTCTTAAGGATAAATTATTTCTATTCTCTCATAATTTTAATAACATGTTGATATATAATTATATAAATTTTTTGAAATGCACATGAAGTTGAATTAGAGGAGTTTTTTGATAGCATAAAAACATTCTGCCAAATGCCTCTGATGATTATTTTGAGGAAATTTGGTAACATCTTGAGATTACCAGTTTTTTATACTTGAAATAGATTTTTTTTGCCTCATGAAAAGGAGAACAGAATTTACTTTTAGAAAGTATATGACATTTTTCATATTTGCAAATAGCTTTTTTTTCTTTCTGTTATCAGACTCATAGTGCCTCACTGGAAGTAAAACTAAGTATCTCCTGCAGATACATCTGACACAAAATCTAGAATCCATAATGTAGAAAATCAAATTGTAGAACAGTATGTATTATATGATTAGTGTTGCCAGATAAAATGCAAGATGCCTAGTTAAATTTGAGTTTAGATAAACAACAATAATATTTGGGACATACTGACATTAAGAAAATAATCGTTGATGTGAAATTTGAATGTTGCTGGGCATCTTGTGTTTTTATTTGCTAAATCTGGCAACCTTAAATATGATCCAACTTTAAAAAATTAATTGTAGATGTTTGTGTTTCTATAATTCTAGATTTCTAGAAAAATATCTGCAAGAATATGCAGCAGAATATTAATGGTGGTTGTTTCTGGTGGGAGATTCTAAATGCTTTCTCCCACCCCTCTAAATACTCTCTACATTGTGTTAATTTATTACAGCATGCATTTTTTCTTATACTTAAGTCACTTGTTTAACACGTTTGTTGGAGAGGTAACATACAGTGGATGACCAAAAATCAACATACTTGATAATTATAAGAGCTTAGGAGTGGGAGGGACAAGTAATCACAAATAAATATAAAATTGCAATAAGTGTCACAAAAGATAGATTCATAGGTGTTATGAGATTATATAGTAGGAGGATCTCACTGGGTTTGGAAGATCACAGAAAGCTTTCTTGAAGAAGTGAAGTTTGAGATTAGATGTGAAGGAGTTAGTTTAGACATTACCTAGGTGAAGAGGATGACCTTTCAAACAGAATAAAGAGTTAGAAGTAACTTGGTGAGTAGGAGGAACTAAAGGAGGTGAGAGAGTTCCAGAGAGAGTAGTATAAGATAAAGCTGGAGAAAAAATAGAGGTCACACCCCTGTGGAGACTTGTGTTCCATGTAAGGAGTCAGATTTTTATCCTTGAAGTAATGGTAAGCAATTGAAAGGGATGATATCGGTAGTATTGGCAGGATCAGGTTGTATTTTGAAAAAATCATTTTAGCTGTAGTGTGGAGAACTTCCATGATGGGAAGGTGTATGCATGAGAGTGGGTATTGGTGGACTAGTATTGTAGTAGTTCCTATAAGAGAGAAATAGGCCAGTAAACATGTAAAAAAATCTTCAACATCTCTAATCATTAGAGAAATGTCACTCCCTCTCTTTATTCTTTTTTTTCTTTTAGATATACTTATTTATTTTTATAAAGTTTATTTCTAAATGTACAAAAGATTACAAGACATTCTGCCTATAGGTGGGTGACAAAAGACAAGGCGGGAATCCAGGTGTTCAAATAGGAATGGAAACAAGGGTCACTATTACCTCAGGCACAAAGGAACAGTTCACCTTTTGCCTGATTTCTTAATTTCACCTGTAGCCAGGGGCCTTTCCCCACCGCTTTTGTTTTCAGCTCCTCCAGTTTCTTCTGTTCCTCTTTTTGTTTCTTCTTAAAAGCCTTATCCTCCCTGTCCATCTTCTTGGTCTGCCCCTTGGGCTGTTTCAGATGCTTCTTTTTGTCCCCTTTGCGCCAGACATGGTGCTTCCTTCCCCTTCCCCATTTTATCACAGCTCTTTTTTTATTATTCATATTAAGTCTCTATGTCGCAAACTTTACAGGATGTATTTCTCAAAGGGATGATTATTACAATCAGTTAGAGATGGATTTCTAATTCTTGACCCATGTGCAATATTATAGGTTTATTTTTTGGCTTTCCTAATAAATAACAAAACAAAAGCAAGACCTAAAAACAACAAAGCTAAAATAATAACCAAAAAACATAAAATTTGAATGTTTTGTTTGATGCATATACTCCCTAATTTACAACAGAATTCTGTATGATTTTTACACCTTACAGCTTTTTCCATTTATTTTATGTACCTAGTGCGTGAGTACCCCTATGGATTAAAGCCATTTTTATTCTAACGTGAAAGAAAGACGACCTGGTCTGATTGGATGAAGGGGACACAGGGCAGGATGGTAGCAGAGTGTCATTTTGTGTTTTGGCGCACATCACAACTTGTTCTTGTCTAGCCAAGGGGGCTCTGTCTTCTGAGCAAGAAGAATTCCAGCTCAAGTGGTATGAGGTAAATTTAGAAGAACACCTGAGAAAGTCTTGTAACCTGAAGTCTCATTCTGAAACTACCCAGAGCTTAGGGAAATCAGCTAATTTTTGCCCAGTGAAGTGAAAGGACTATTTTTTAAATAGACTTGGAGTCCTGACTGCCTTCCTGAGACATAACATGCAATCAATACCTACTTGATGCTGCCACAGATCCTGACCACAGTCTTCCGTCCCACCGAAACACTGCTATGAATGGGGTCATAGGAAAATTAGCAAAATTTAGTTTTCCCACATTTTTCAAGATTTGTTCCTGAAGTCTCCTTATGGTTTGATTTGAATTCTTGAATTTAAAAAAAAATTGCAGAAAAAACATTTCAACATATGCAAAATTATTGTATTCAAATTCTGACTATAGGAAGACCACCTGGTCATAAGACCTTCTTAAGAGAGAGAAGAATAATAATGAGAGAGAGAAAAGGAGAGATGCTAAGGGCGGGGAGCCGGAATGGTTTGCTTTGGGGCTAGTGTCTAACTTTCTGAAACTGTGCCTAGTGATAACCAGCTTGGTCTGATAATGAGAGTGTCCATTTCTAGTTATAGAAGTTAGGGTTGAAGATGTGTGAATTGCCCATCTTACATTTTCTGCAGTGAATTTGAGGAGGTCATAAACTCAGGTTATGAACACTTCAATACTATGCTTCTGAAATCACAAACATCTGGACAAAAATGAGAAAATTATCTTGTACTTTCTTTGCTTTCAAAAGAAATAGGCACTAAACTATTTACACCTCAATTATTACCTTTTCAGCCAGGTTTGGAAATTTCACATGTGAAAATGACAACCAATTTTCCAACGCATTTTCTACATATATGTTGAAGTATATTTTAACAAATCTTAAATATATTATCTAAATAAAATTTTTAAAAATTCTCTCCAAATGGGGATATGAACAGATCTGACTCCTACACTTTTTGTAATTTCCCCCTATATAAAACAGAGAAAAATAAAAGCTCAGCTCAATCTCACCCACCTAGTTAGAGAAGTATGACCCACATCCCAGGCCACCTGCATGATATTTCTATGACCAGATCATATAATATTAAGCAATATCTACTGAGTATATTCCTCATTCCAGGTCTTATGTAGCCATCTACTTTCAGCATACGCCTTTTATTTTATTTTTAGTGGTAGGCATATCTTTATTGAGCCATTTATTTTCTACTGAGTGCTCATAAACTAGTAGGCCAGCAGCTCCTCTACAGGTTAAAGGAGCAGCATTACTGGGTTAGACTCATGGTCCATAAAGACCAGTATTTATTGCCAAAATCTGTTTCAAAGGACCTCGCAGTGAAGGATCATTGCCATCTTTTCCTGAATACTACCATAGGGATTAAGACTATCCAAGCTTATCTTAAGAGACCTTCAGAGCTCTCTCAACCACATATGTGATCAGTCCTTTTAGAATTCTTTAATTTTTCTCTGCCGGTACCTATCCTTTTTTTTTTTTTTTAAGGGACACATCTGTTTACTAAGTCAGAATGCCTCATTCAATTTTGGTACAGAATGAATAGTATCCTGTTCCAATTGTTTTTTTCTTTTTTTTCCTTTATTGAAGTATAATTTACAGATCATGCCTTTACTCCATTTTACATGTAGTTGGGGAAGGGGGAAATGTAGGGGTCTCAACAGGGGAAGGAAATCCTCTAAAACTGATTTATGTGAATAGCTGTACAACTTGGTAAATTTACCAATAATCATTTAATTGTACACGTAAAATGGAGTAAAGCTAATACCTATTCTTGAAGTAATGAATGATTCTTACAAGCCATATTAATAAAATAAAGTAGAAAATTAAGACTTCAATTACAGAATACATAATGCCCCTTGCTTTTTCTGCGGAAAAGTGTCCTATTTAAGTCTGGTAATGAAAGAAAGGGCTTCCTCTCCATTGTAGGAGATTTCAATTTCCTTTTTTTTTTTAATTTTAGAATATTATGGGTGTACAAACATTTTGGTTACATAGAATGCCTTTGCCTCACCCAAGCCAGGGTTGCAAGCATGCCCTTCCCCCATACAGTGCACTCTCCATCCATTAGTTGTGAGTTTACCCACCCCTATCACTTCCCTCCCACCTGATCGGCACCCAGTGAATATTATTTTCATGTGAGTACCTAAGTGTTAATCAGTTAATACCAGTTTGATGGTGAGTACATGTGGTGCTCGTTTTTCCATTCTTGTGATAACTCATTTCAAAGGATGGGCTCAAGCTGTATCCAGGGTAATATAAGACGTGCTAGTTCACCATTGATTTTTGTGGTTAAGTAATTTTCCATGGTATACATATACCACAGTTTATTAATCTTACTAGGCATCTACCCAAAGGGAAAAAAAAGACATTCTATAATAAAGATTTCAATTTCTAATGAAGCTGGTAGTCCATGTTGCTTCATGTGATAACAATCTCTTGCTTAAATTTCTGCCTTAAGGAGTTCACAAACTATCTTAGTTCCTATGTCCGCTTCAAAACATGAATTTTTTTTTTTTTTCCTTGTTCAAGTCTTCTCAGGTTTTTGGATTTTGATTTGGCTTTTCTGTTGATTCTCAGTTTCACCCCACTCATCTACTGACTGTGTGGCTTCTAAGTAGTCTTTTGACTCAGCCTTGGTCATTGCTTTGCCTGGTTTTTGGGGATCCCTCACAAGAAATGCTTCTGTTTACCACTCCACTGGATACGTCCATGCTTTATCTGGAATTGAAATTAATCTTTTTGGTACAAGCATCCATTTATTGAAAGATGCTTAACTTTGTGCGATACAAGTAGCATGCATAATTAAAATACAAGAAGGCATCAACAATAAGATAAGGTGTTTAGAGTGATCTTGACTACAAAGTTGAAGAGAAATGAGAGGTCAATTCATGAAAACAACACTTAATAATAGCATAGCTGTATATTGTTGTGTTAAACTGTAAAGCATGGACTTGGAGAGTAGAGAGACCTCCACGATGTTGATATGTGCCAATCTGGGGACGTTCCTCAGTTCGGTCCTCAGTTTCTTCAACTATGAAGTAAGGACACTAGTATCTGTACCCCAGGGCTATTAATAAGTTGTCCACACCAAGTGTCTGACACAAAATAGTGTAAGTAGATTAGTAGTCTCAGTGCAAAACATATTACGCTAATGCATTTTAGAGTAATGACGCCTAAAACATTTGCTAATGCAATCAAATAGATTAAATTGAGAGACCTAGCCAGGTTATTTTGATTTAAAAAAAAATCCTGGGATAAACATCTAAGTAAATGGACATAATTATGATATGGAAGATATAAAGAACTATCGTTTATAAAATTAAATTAAGTTACTCTTTGGGATTGTGAGTCATTATTGAACAAACACATTGAGAAGTTAATGGATTGAAAAGCATGGCCATGACATTTTTCAGCAACTTCCATTAAGAGGAGGAGTGGATTGGCCCACCTCTTGATTTGTGACAGTCTCAAGACTCACTTCGAACAACAGATTGTGGCAAAAATAACCTTGTGTAAATTCCAAAGCTTCAGACTCAAGAGGTGCTAATTATTCTACCTCCACCCTCTCTGGAATGCTGACCCCATACTGCCATTTAAGGAAGTGAGTCTGGCTTGCTAGAGGATGAGAGTCTACCTGAAGAACTGAGGGTATCACAGAGAACAGCACCAGCTGTCAGAACTGCTGTGAGGGAACTTCTAGCCCGGCCATTCTTCAACTGAGTACAGCCACATGAGTACACACTCATCAAAGCAGCAGAAACCTACCCACCCAACATACGAAATCATGAGAAAGACTAAGACTGTCGTTGTGAACCACTAAATTGTGAGGTTGTTTTTCCATAGAAATAGATATATGAATCACTAGTAATGAATCATTTTAAAATAATTAAGAATATTTTCTCAAGAAAGGATATAACAAAAGCTGAATATATGGCATCTTTGTCTGGTACATTTTTCAGCAAAGTTGTCCCAGGTATTTTACATGTGTAGCTAGAGAAGCCTAGCCTATGGATATCTTATAATTACAAAATGAAAAAAGATGATCATAGGACTATAAATTTAAAGAAAAAAAAATTACTTCATATCTAAATATCTGTGTTTTTATGATTTCTCTTATGAGAAATCATTCCATATGTTACAACATTACCGGAGCTGCAATCCTTATTGGTCTTGACAGTTAAATATCAATGTGTCCCTTTGGGATCTATTATAATCCCATTTTAAAACTGTTAGATACTTATAAACAGATCTTAGTTTAACAGTGGTTTCATTTTTTTTTTTTGACAAGTATGAGTTTGTCTGCATTTTGCTTAAAGTGATACCTTATGAATTTTGTGATTGTTTTAGTTTTTATGAATCTGAGAAAGATAGAAGAGAGGTAAATAGAGATGGAGATAGATGGAGATAAATGGGGGGAAAAGAAAGAGAGAGAGAGAGAGAGAGAGAGAGAGAGAGAGAGAGAGAGAGAGAGAGAGAGAGAGAGTGTTGAGATTTATTAGGGGAATTGGCTCACAAGATTATTATAATTTACTCAATGGTAGCTTTTCCTGGAATGTAATTAAGAAAAAACCTGTCATTCTCAAAAGAGAAGTATACAGTTGTTGGAACTGAAAAAGTTACCTGCTGCCTTTTAGCTGTTCCGCCTCTATAATCCTCAATAACATTGTTGGTATGGTGAGAGGCAGAAGACCAAAATAAGTTAAGGGAGAATGCATTCAGTCCAGTTTAAAATATTCTTACTGATGATAGCGTTAAATACAGAAACAGATATACAAAATGTCTTTTGATATGTAACAAGACTCCTGGCTAGTTTCTAAAACTGATGAATTTCATTGAAATGACTTTAGTTAATAATTTCTACATAGTTTATTTTTTTTTTCAAACTGATTAGGAGACTTAGACAACATTGAAGGTATAAAAATATTAAAGACCATTCTTTTTAAAATGTAAGCTGAGTAAAATTCATTTATTTTGACGTACAGTTGTATGAATTTTCACAAATGCATAACGCCTTGTTACCCTTCACTACAATCAAGACACAAAGATTCCCTTATGTTGTTCTTTTGTGGTAAACCTTCCCACCATTCTCAATCCAGCAAGCATTGTCTGTTTTTCCTCCCTATAGTTTTTCCTTTTACAGAAAAGACCACAAATTTTAATTACAGAGCTTTTATCATGTAGAGATGATCAGTCTTTAGGAAGATAAAACAACATTTTTCACAAGTGCTGAGCTGCCTTTGGAGGAAAAATTTTCCTTTGTAGCTCCATCAAGCTGTGATTTTTAGGTTCGGGTTGAAAAACCTTTGTTGAGGATTACTTTTTAAGATAAAAGAATCATCTAACTCTGGAACAGATCTTTGGGGGCTGAAAGGAACCTTTAAAACCTAAAGGCAACAACAGCCAGTAAGCTGAACATGCTTAAAATATAGGCCACCTACCAGCATAGTGTGAATTTTACCTTTCCTCATTTTAAAGAACAAAAGGGAAAGACCAGAGGAAATAGAATAATGGGAGAAAGGATAATAAAAATACAAGTGGACATTTTCAATGTATTTACTCATTGAACAAATATTTAGTGAAGCATTTACTATGATACCGAGGCTTATTCTAATTACTGGGAAGAAAGCAATGGATGTGTTAATTTAAAAACAAGATCTCTTCCCTCATGCAGTTTATATTCTTGTAGAAAAAAAGACAGTAAATATGTAGGCAATAATTTATGTATAATTATTGATTGTTGCATATATTTTTATGTAGGTTTGAGATCCTCTAAAAGCTTATAAACAGAAGTATTTGAGGGCAATTTGTTTATCTGGGAGATGATTCTAGGTTATTGTCAACCATTTGTCTAATTTATCTCTTTTTTTTTTCAGGAGAGAATTTGCCAACTTTTTAAGGTCACTATAGCTTGATGTTTCTTAAAGTTGTGTTTTGAAACTAAAATGTTATTTTCCTTATATTAACCTCTCATTTAAAATCATTCTTGTCTATTGAATCTCAAGCTATTCTTTATTCCTTCTTTAATTCATTTGCTTTCAAACTGAAAATTTATTATTTTCTTATAAATTGCCTCCAATGACAGAGTTTATACAAATCAAATAATTACTGTCACTTTTGGATTCAATGGAGATTATTTAAGGCAATTCAAAATCATCTGAGACTAAGAAAAGGGAGATATGTTTGGAAATCAAAGCAATCTGGCAAGGTGACTATAATCTTGAAGTGTCCTGAGGCACATCAATTAAAAGAAAGGATGCTCTTTCCTATGATAGAGAGCCAAGAAAACATATATAAACATATGTTTACACGTGTGTGTATGTATATATGTATTAGTATATGTATCAGCAAGGCTAATCAAAACTAAAAACTGCAAAAACTTTCAAAACAAATTTGTCAAACCCTCCAATATATTGAAATCTGTAAAAATAATGTCAGAAAAAATTAACAAAATGGGAGACTTATGGTGAAAGGTACTTGAGAAAATAAAGTTTGCAAATGTTTAGGGCAAAAGAAAAAGTAAAAATGTTAATTGAATAAAGCACGACCTTCATAAAATGACCAAATATACTACAATTATAAAATCAAGTTTTCACAAAAGAAATAGAAACTAAAATGTGAATGGGGGAAAGCAAAGAAGGCAAAAGTGGGTTAATATCTTAAAAGTAGGATAAGAACAAAAATAACAAACTTTATAAAGTCTTCTGAACAGCAAAATACATCATTTTTCCAGAATATGTGTAGCCACAATTATTTTTTAAAATATCAAGTATAACAAGTTTTTACAGCCTTTTTGAGTTACCTGCCCTAGTGTTACAAGAGTTACAATCCAATTCTAGTTCTATATATAAAATTTTCAGACAAAAATGGAAAAAAAATGTTATCTCTAGTTAACTTTGCTCCCTCACGAAATTTTAGAATAATTATTTGCTATATACTTTTTTAAAAGTTACATCTGTCTAAAGTGTAATACATTTTATTCATCTAACTCAATGATATCATCGATATAGGTTATCACTGTGTTATTCTGCAGGATGATGAGATCATTGAGATCAGGGATTGGCAAACTGCTTCTGTAAATAGGAAGATAATAAATATTTTAGGCTTTTCAGCCAAAGAAGCAAAATCAAACAATTTTTCTCACTCAAAAGCTTATAGTGTTTCTAAAATTGTATATTGCATGTTCAAAAATGTAAACACTCTTCTTAGCACATATGCCCTATAAAAAGAGGTGACAGGCCACAGATTTTTGACCTCTTATCTAGATTTTTTTGGAACATACTGTGATAAAGGGCAGGAAAGTCAACACAGTTTTGGTGCAAAACAGTAAATCTATACTGTTGGTCAGGATATGAATTGCTTCTAATTCTCTTTTCTGATCAGAGTAGAAAAGAATGCACTTTCCCATCTGTAATTGCACACTATTTTTCAGAAATTATGTTAATCTTCTCTAACAAAGATATTGTACCTGGCATGGCAGCTGCAATTGAAGGTATTACTTGATAGAGTACATAGTAGTCTACTTTCATCCTCCAAGATCCATCTGATTTTTACAGGGACCAGAATGCTGTATTAAATGGAGATATAATTAAAGGTGTGACGAGGACTACCATTTCTGCATCCTTTAAATCCCTAAGGATCACACTAATCTTTCCTGTGCCCCTTGTGCAATATTATTTTTGATTTATTATCTTGGCTGGGAAAAGGAGACAGTTTCCACTTGGACTTCCCAACTGTGATAACTTACATCCCACGACAATATAAGGATTACTTTAGACACCAAGTGTTGTTCCAATTATATATTTTGGGACCAGGTAAATATCACAATGTGGGTATGTGGACCTAGTTGACACTCTATAAGCTTAATTAACCTATGCCCAGAAGCCATTTATTAGCAGGACCTCAAATACTCACATTCTAACGGGGCCATAATGACAATTTGGTTCTCTGAGCATCAGTGTTAAATTGGGATCTGCATGCAGTGGTCCATGAAATGTTTAGATCTCTTTCTCCAGTATAGAGCTGCCCAAGTTAAAGGCTATAAATACCTTTGTGGAAAGGCTTAGGTATTGCAGGTTCCTTTTTTCCTGGAGGTTAGGATTCCTCCTCCTTCACACATACTTACACACATACACACTTTTCATCTCAAACTGCTACTTCACTTGTCTTAGGTATTTGCATACTACTTTAAATTGCACAGTACTACTTTAAATTTAGATTATCATCCCATGTACAAAATTGGCTATTTGGACCTTTTACATTTAAACCTATTGTAAGCTATCATTAATGCATTTACAGAACACTAGCTAGCAATGACACCTTGATAAATTGTAATTGGCATTAGCTAATTTTCTTTGGGTAAGAGCTTTAACTTTTAGGAACTTAAGGATATTGATCATTAGCACAACGATCCATGTCACAAATATCTTCATTTATCACATCCTCATTTTCATTAATGGCAGTAGTACACATTTTAATTCTATTTCTCAAGTCCACAGAATGCTATGGCAGAGCTATGTAAATAATTCAAAGTTTTTGGGGAATGTGAGAAATATTTTATGTCTACTCTAATGGTTACACAAAAGCTTATATATTAGAGGCAACATTCAAGTAGAGCACAATATACACTGGATATTTCAAGAAGCAATTTCAACCTTTAAAATTGATGGCTCCTTCCTACTGTTACCTACAAACATAAGCTCAGCTTACTTTTTCAAAATGTAAATTGATTTGTAAAGTATATGTGTCACATCTTTATATAACTCTTCCTAATTCAGAGTGTAAATAAGCCCATATTGATGTGATTCTTTTTTTCACAGAAAGTGATTTTTCATCCTGGGCAAGTATGCTCAATCATTTCAGTACATACATTTCAGATATCTGTATTCACTTTTGCAGTCATCTTTACTTTTACCTCTCCTCCACCCAGAACATTTATGGAAATTCAATTTATGGTTGACTATACCTTGAAATTGCTTAAATGCCACAACTGACCTGACAGAATCCAAGATAGGCAAGGCAGAAATAGGAAAGAGAAATGTGTGATACATAACACAGTATGCTGAATGTCTGGCTACAAAATTCTTTATAGCCTCCCTATTCAGATAATATTGGTAAAGATGGTGTCGATTAGATAATATTTATTTCTTCACATATTCTTAAATTTTATCTTGACGTAACTTCTTGAAGTAAAATTGATAATAAGAATAAATACACGATAAAACTTTTCCACAATTTTTTTACCCATGTAGATGTACAGTATACTGGACAAACTTCATGACAGATAGTTTCATGGTTTCTGAAAGTAGCCTGCCTGAGTTCATGGACTTAAATTACTTTGAGCAAGTTACTTATCCTCCATTGATTTTATTTTCCTCATATGCAAAATGAGGATAATTATATACCTACCCCATAGATTTGTTATGAGGATCACATGAGTTAATATATGTGAGGCCCTTAAGAAATGCCTATAATATAATAATCACACTGAACACTACAAACATTACTTTCTCTTCCATGAATCTCTGGAAAACTACAGGACTGAGGTTTGCTTGTGTTGATCAGAAGAAAGCAGTACCTTTGATGCTGTATCTATTTGTATATATATGGAGCACTTGATGTGGTATTACTTCTTCATTTGAATTATTAGTAAGTTTTAGTGTCATTTTTAAATTTTGTTTGTTGTATTTATAAATTATTTTGATATTATGAGAGTGTCTGCTCTGGAAAGAGAAATATTATATATATATATATATATTTTCACATAGAGACATATCAATATCTTCCAGTGAAAGACTTATTTCATAAGGTATCTTATTTGATTCATAAAACCAAGCTTTATTTTAAATGACAAATCAGATATAGGAAAAAACTAGATTTTCCAATCTTTTCATGAAATTTGCAGCCCTAACTATATCCAATATTTACTGAGCTACATCAATCTTTTTTCTTCTTATAAGAAGTGAACATAGTGATATATGAAAACATTTATTCTATTCATAAATATGCTCAACAGCATGAAATTCAGCAGTTTCTTAAAAATAACAAACACAAGTAAATGACTAAATGTATTCCTCCAAGGAAGGACGTTGAGAATCTACTTATTTGAGGGTACAATGGTTAGCTTTTACATATTTAGAATTTCCTAAAATGTGTTTAACTTGTTCTAATAAAGTTTAACAAACATTTTTGATATTGGCTTTCAATTATTTCTAAAAAAAAAAAATTATCTCATTAATAAGGTCATTTCTTCTGTCATAATATTCTATCAGAAAATAATGAGATTCACATTGCCTCTCTTCTAACTTCCATATGGCAACTGGCTTGATTTTACCATTTAAAAGCTCTTAGTGAATAGCATTCACTGGGAAATATCAAGTTCAGAAAATGACACTTTATTGGCAATTGCATATTTTTTATATTGGCATTATGTTATACAATGTCTCTTAATAAAACCTCAATTTTGGCCATCTATATTCATGTGACATAGAGTTTTGGCTAGGAATATATATATTATATATTATATAACATATATTATGATTATATTATATATATTATATATCATTTCTCTTTGCCATGCTGAATTGGATGATGGAATGACATGGGAGAGTTAAAGCATTAACTAATCCACTCCAGATTTTTACATTGCTCATTTTGGGAGAGGAAAATCTATAAAATAAAAAAATAGGTCTTTATGTTGTCATATTTGTTATTATACTTTATGCAGGAAAAAGTAAAATGGTAAGTAATACCAATAGATATACCATAGCAAATTCTTCAAAGTTGCTCATATTTTCTAAACTAAATATTCTTCTACAGCAGATTTTTGACAATTGCCCAAGTTCCCAAAATTATCCACATATTACAGATTTTCCCACTTTGTCTTGCCACTATTTTTACATGGCAGTAATTTTTAATATTTATTTATTGATCTGCCTTCCTTCCTTCTTTAATTTTTAAAAAGAAACCAGGCTTTATTCAGAACTTTATCTCCAAATTGTTGAAATACCTTTAACGTTGGCGAAGAATATCTTTCTATTCCTGCTCACATTTGCCACACCTCTAACTTTATACCACATTTACTTTTTAATCTTCACGGAGTCAGAGCTTAATTGCAGCATTTTAAATATTTTTATTTTTAACTTTTTGCTTCCCATAGTGTCTCATAAAGTATGGAACACGGTCATAGCGTAAATAATAGCCCCCATAAAATCCATGTCCTAAAACCTAGAATTTGGGAATATGCTACCTTGAATGGTAAAAAGAGACTTTGCAAATGTGGTTAATTTAAACATCTTGAGATGAGATTATCCTAGGTTATCTTCATGGTCCAACATAATCTGAAGGATCTTTTTAACACAGAGCCAGGAGAATTGGAATCAGACAGACAAGATATAAGGATAGAAGCAAATGTTCTAGAGAAGAAAAGATGCCATGGTACTGGCTTTGAAGATAGAGGAAGAGGTCATGGAATGCAGATGAATTTTAAAAGCTGGAAAAAAACAAAAACAAGCAAATAACAATAATAAAAACTAGATTCTTCCCAAGAGCTTCCAGAGGGAACACAGGCTTTGGGATCTATTTTAGACTTCGGATCTCTGGAACTGTAAGATGATAAATTTTTGCTGTTTTAAGCCAAAAATTAGTGGCGATATGTTACAGCAGTGATAGAAAACTAATATAGGCATATATGAGCACTGAACACAATCTTGTTGGTTAACTGCTGTGACGGCTAATTTTATGTATCAAATTGACTAGGCTAAGGCAATGGCCCCAGCCTTTTTGCCACCAGGGACCAGTTTCATGGAAGACAATTTTTTCACGGACTTGGGGGTGGGGAGAGCTTAGGCAGTGATGGGGAACAGCTATAAATATGCTCACTCCTGGGCTGCTCACCTCCTGCTGTGCACCGCAGGGGCGGGAGGGCAGGGCTGGGGAGTTTCCTAAGTTTCATGGAAGACAATTTTTCCATGGACAGGGGGTGGGGGCATTGGGAGGGAGGAGAGCTCTGCGGGGGAGGGGGGGTGTCCTAATATGTCACAGCCCTCCGCCCTCGGGTTGGGGACCTCAGGCCTAAGGGATGCTCAGATAGCTGGTAAAACATTATTCCTGGGTGTGTATGTTAGAGTGTTTTTGGAAGAGATTAGGATTTGAATCAATAGACTGAGTAAAGAAGATCCACCCTTACCAACGAGGGCAGGCATCATCCAATCTTTGAAAGCCAGAACAGAATAAAACAGCAGAGTAATTAACATAAATCAGTTTCAGAGGATTTCCTTCCGCCTATTGAGACCCCCAATTCCCCTCCCCAACTACATTTCAAGCATGTCCCTCCCCTCCACATGACTCTAGGAAAGAGAAAGAACTTGGGATACTTGGCTTGAACAACAACAATAAACAAACTGTTAATGAAAAAAAAAAAAAAGGCAGAGGAAGAGCAAATCCTCTTCACCTTGAGCTGGGACAGCCATCATCTCCCACCCTTGAACATCAGACGTCTACGATAATCCCCCTTTTCTGCGGTTTTACTTTCCAAGGTTTCAGAACCATGGTCTGGAAATATTAAATGGAAAATTCCAGAAATAAACAATTCGTGAGTTTTAAATACCATGCCATTCTGAGTAGCATGATGAAATCTTGTAGCAGCCCACTCCATTCGGCCGGGGTTGTTAATCATCCCTTTGTCCAGCGTTCCCAAGCTGTGCGCACTGTTAGAGCAGGTCGTCAGTCAGGTATGAGCAAGGGAGGAGGGAACAGAAAGTTAGTCAACTGGCTCCAACCCTTGAACGAACAGACCTGAGGAGAAGAAAAGAGCCATTAATTCCCCAGCATTGCACAGGTGCAAGGTGGCCTCTCCCCCATTATATCACAATTATAATAAATTAACATTATGGTTTTGAGCCGCCCTCCACACACCTTTGTGGGGAAAACAGCGGAACTATGAGTAAGAACAGAATGAACACTGACTGCCCAGCCTTGTTTGCCTTCAACAAATGAAAACAACAACCGTTCGGGGTGTGGGCAGTTGCTATTTTCCAGCCTGCTACTGTTTCTTGACAGTGTACTCTCGCTTTTGCACAAGCCTTTCTAAGCCTGTCCACTTTCGCTCCATAAACTTGCCACTATGGCTTGGTATTGTGCACGTCCTGAAATTCCTTTCTGCAACGTTAGCCAGAACATTTACTCCTGTTAGTCACTTGATAGCTATCTCAGTTACCAGATCAGTTACCGAAATTTTGCAGGTAGTGTTGCCGTGCTTGTGTTCAAATAATCCTTATTTTACTTAATAATGGCCCCAAAACAAAAGAGTGGTGATACTGACATATTGTTGTAATTGTTCTGTTTATTATTATAGTTGTTAATCTCTTACTGTACCTAATATATAAATTAAACTTTATCATAGGTATATATGTATAAACAAATAAAAGTATATGAAGATTTGGTATTATCCATGGATTCAAGCATCCACTAGGGGTTTTGGAACGTGTCCCCTGCCTATAAGAGGGGGCTACTGTACACCAGTGGCCTTTCTAGTTCTCAGGCCTTCAGACTCAAACTGAATTATGCCACCAGTTTTCCTGGGTATCCAGCTTGCAGATAGCATATTGTGGGATTTCTCGGCCTCTACAATCATCAGGTGCCCCTAATAAATCTCTCTCTCTCTCTCTCTCAATATATATATTTATATATGAATTTCTGGAGAGCCCTAATACAACTATGCTATCATCTCCCTTTTCTTAATTGTAGTCATGTATATTTTCCATACATTTAATATCTTCCTATTTCTCTATTTTCCCACCATTGACATCTCAAAATTTTAACTCTATGATTTCCTTTGTTTACTTACAAGTAGTGGTAAGTTGAGAAATGCCAAAAGAACACTGCAGCTTGTCAGCAAGATGAAATCCAAGATCCAAAGTAAATTTTAGAAGTATATAAAACAGTAAAATTATTTGATTGTGTGTATTTCTTAGCTTTGACTAAAATTATTTATGGCAGGTAGCACATGTAATATTTTTTTAAAAATAGCAATAATGACTAGTCCTATTTTCTAAATTAGATGTGCTCTATAGAAGCAGCTCCTATCCAATTGTTAATTAATGCACTGTGCATTTTGAAGAATGAAAACAAAATTCTGAATTTGAGAGACTTGACATTTGTTATATGTAATAATATATACGATAAAATTCTAATAATAATATTTTGAAATGCTGAGAACATACTTTATGCTGGTGGTTTTCACATGTTATGTCATTTACTTCTGACCACATCACCTGAGACAGATACTATTAGTAACTTTTTAAAAAGAAGCAACTTAAGTACAGTAACTTGCCCTAAGTCTTATCCACTTAAATTTTGAATGTTATTGCTACATTGATGAAAATTTAATTGCCACAAAAATGTCTGTTGGCCTGTTTACTGCGTTTCGGAAAGACTTTTTAATATATCTAACCATTAATCAAGACTAAAAACTGTTAATTTAAAATTCCCATCTTTTAAAGTAATGGGTTCAAAGGTATTTAACTTGTCTATGGAGTAATTGTCTACTTTAATTATCTCTTTGATTTCTAAGGATGAAGCTTGATTTCAACTTAACAAAATATACCATGTTCTTTATTACCAGTAATTGAAATTTAACAGAATGTGGTAAAGGTGGAATTGACACAGCCTAAGGGAAAGGAGAGGCAAACGGGCAAACGGATTATTCAAACATGATGCTTTCTAAGTAAAAATAAACACAAAACTAAATATTTTCTTTTGAGACAAGTTGTATCTAAAACACAGTAGCTTGCTGTTATTTTATGACGGATCTACGAGGATATAATTTATGATCAAAATGGTACGTATATTTCTCTGAAGAGAAACACACCAGAGTACAGTAAGTGAGGGAATCCACCCACATGCATCACCTCCCTGTAGTCTCCTACTCCCGCTTTGCCTTTCCCTGTTCATCGACATTACCTATAGTGGCTGCCAAGCAAGTGCATTTCCACAGGGAATTTATCATCTGTTTTTGTTAATGTTTCGCCTGCTGCTTTTACTGGGTTGGCAGTCATGCTAGACACTGACTTCCAGTTATTTTTTTATGACAACTGAAAAAAAATAGTTGTAAGCTGTCAGTTCTCATCCATCACTGTATTATCATGAACCACTTCGACCATGGACCTCATCTAATCCATTCCCCAGCCTTCAGGCAGGATTATATTAAAAAAAAAAAAGCATCGGAAGATCTATTGGATATTTAATCTGTTTCAAAAACCCCAGGGAAAGTATCCTGCTGAGATGCTTGGCATTCCTTGAATGCCATTTGGCAATTTGGTTGTTTTCATTATTTTATGATGTTATTAAATATTTCTTAGGTATATTGGTCTTTAGCCAGTGGTGATAGAAATAGGTAGGATGAGGATAAATTACAGCTAAAAAAGAGCTAATTTGCATAATTTTGGAAACAATTAAAAGGTTATATCTGGTTTTAGTGTAATAAAATCACATGACAGCTTAAGAAATATATTTTGCTTCATCATAGATAGCTGGAAAGGAAGGTGGCTGAATCTGAGTCACCAACAGGAAACATCAAACAGTTAGCTTTAAACATAATTGGAAAAGTACAGCATTGTACAATTTATCCAAGGTTTCTAATATGATAGATAGAATTTAGTCACTCTATTTTAACCGTTAAAATAAAAAGTACAACCAGTACCCTAATTCATTGGCTAATAAATTCTTACTAATATAAACATTTAAGTACGTATTTGGCTCTACAAACACTGGAGTCCTGCTTTCATACTATAGCTAGGATTAGAATATTGTGATTCCATATAATATTATGTAGTTAAACTACCTATAGTAGATTGCCTAGATGGCCCCAATTCTTCAAACATCATTTCATCCACATTTTTTTCTCATTTGACTTTGCTGCTCTCCCACTAAAGGAGTGGAATATTCCCCACTTCTTTACTTTAAATTTAACCATGTGATTTGCTGTGACCAATGGGATGTTACCAGATAGCAAAAGCAGTCAGGCTATGTTCACTGTGCCTTTGATGATTTCATAAGAAAACCTCTGGATAGCTGCTCCCTTCCCAGCCAGGGCCACAGACTGAGCCCACATAGAGCCCACATAGAAGACAAGGGAGATACAACTTCAGAGAAAACCCACTCAGACCCATTTCTTGAAGTACAGCCATCCAGGTATGTCTAGCTGACCCCTCCTAATCACAAATTCATGAACCAAATGAATTAATGTGAGAAAGATTTCATAGTTTGCATTAGGAAATTATTGTTGCAATGGATAATCGATATACTGCTTTGCAATAATTTCTGCTTATTATTTGAGTAGCTATAATCTTAATATCTAGTTTGCACTTACTAAACATTTTGTTGAATGAATGAATTAATTAACTAAAATATTACCTGAAGATTCCAAGATTTCAGTGTGTGTGTTCTTTTAAAAGAAAAAATTTAAGTATGGTTTAGTAATAACCTTAGGAAAATATTAACACTGTTGATTTTTATTGGATTTTTATCTGCTTTGATTAATTACTAGATAATGTATAATTATCTCTATGTTTCACAAAAATCTTATAGCCAAGATACTCTATTCAAAGTTTACTTTAAAAAAGTATTTGTGTTTTTGTTGTAATTATGTTATCAATGTAATTAACAGTAAGATTTCATTGGTTCCTTTTTGTATTTGATTTTAGAATCTGCTTTTTGGGTCCTGTTTAAGAAATATTTCCTTGAGTTCACATATATTGTCCTATATTATCTTGTAGAATGTATGCTGATTTGCTTTTACAATTGATCAAAAATCCTCTTGAAGTTGATGTTTGAGAAGTTTTAGATAGAGGACAAATTTAATGTTTGATTCCAAATAGCCCCAGCACAAATTATTTAAAAGACCATATTTTCCACTGCTCAGAAATGTCACCTCTGCTTTAAGCAGGTGTCCTTAGATGCAAATATCTACTTTGGGATTCTCTATGGTATTCAATTGATTTTTTTTTATATATTTGAGGCAGTCAGAATCATGCTAATTACTGTATATTTATTAATATAATTTCTTTTCATACAGGATCCATTCAGGAAGTAGGATACATTTATTATAAAGAATTATTAACAAGTAAAAGATGATTAACAAATAAAAGGGGTGAACATGATTCCAAGAGGTCCAGAAATAGCAAATGCAGAAAGCAACTGCAACTTCTAGGGTAAAGGAGTGGGGGAAAAAAGAGGGCAGCAGAGAAGGACGGTTGGGTATAAGCTGATCTTCCAGGGCTACTGCAGTGAGCACTGACCTTCTATACTCTAATTCATTAGTTGTCATGTAGAGCAAAACAACAATAAAAATAATAATAATAATAATAATGAACGCCAGAAGCAGGGAGGGAAGCACCTACTCCTGCTCTGGCTTTGGCAGTATTCCTCCAGCATTCAATTATCATCAAAGCCTAATATCAAGCCAGCTGGCAAAAAAGAAATATTTACAAGCTCTACCTCCAGCATCAGAAATCAATGAAAAGATGGTGCATTAATGCTGAGAGATAATAAATTGATAATAGATGTCATCTTGATAGCTGGTGGGGTAATTCCTCCCAACTTGTTGACTTTTTATTTGTACAAATTTATTGGCTACATATGCAATTTTGTTACATGTATAGCTTTAGGGTATGCATCACCCAAATAACACATATTGTAGCCATTAACTAATTTCTCACCATCCACCCCTTCCCACCTCCAACTTTGTGAAGTCTCCATTGTTTATCATTCCACTCTCTATGTCCATGTGTACACACTTTTTAGCACCCATATATTAGTGAAAACGTGATACTTGATTTTATATGACTGGCTTGTTTCACTTAAAATAATGTCCTCCAGTTCTATCCATGTTGCTACAAGAGGCATGATTTCATTCTTTATTATGGTGAAATAGTATCTCACTGTGTAAATATATACCACATTTGTTTTATCCATTATTGTGTTGATGAACACTTAGGTTGATTCCATATCTTTGCTATGGTAAATAGTGTTGTAATAAACATATGAGTGCAGGTATCTTTTACATATGTATTTATTTTCCAGGCATATTTATTTGTTTATATATTGTCCATGTCTGTATCTATTTCTCTATATCTATCTATGCTATAACAGCAAAGATGAATAGCTGTGAAAGAGACTGTTTAACTCTTTTATATCTGACTATTTACACAAAACAGTTAGCTGACACCTGCTTTATATTCTTGTTTCAGTGTCCTGTATACTAAGTCTATTATCTGTGTCATTTCTGATATGATTTTGATTGATTAATTATTATTCTTATTATGAGTCAAATTGTCTTGCTTCTTTGCATACATGAAAAATGACAATTTTTGAATTGAATCTAGACATTGACACTTAAATTACTTTGGTCTTGATTATTTTTAGATTCTTGTCAGTATTTTTGGGATTTGTTCCAGGAAACAGTTTAGTTACTTATCAACAGCTTCATTTCTTCAGGTTTATTTCTTCAGTTTCATTGTTTAATCTTTGCTCTGTGAGCAGGTATCATTGACTATAGGTCTACCGAAATAAAACCTTTCAGAGTCCTGTCCCTGATGTCTATGCATATGAGAATTTCCATTTTGGCTGGTAGGAATAGGAACAATCCCTGTGCCTGAGAACCTCATGTATTATTCTTATTCTTTCTGGTAATTCTTTCCCTGGCTTCAGGGAATTTCCTCACGTGTGCACGGCTCATTACTCAGTTAAAGACTTGAGTTGCACCCTCTACGGATATTTGTAGTGCTCTGTTTTAGGTTCTCTATGAAGCCTAGAGTCTTTGGTCTCCTCAAACTCCAAGCTCTGCTTGGCTTCCACTTCCTGTACCATAGCCTGAAAATTTCCTCCAGGGAGCAAGCTATAACGATTGCAGGCCTCATCTTGTTTATTTCCTGCCTCTCAAAGGTCACTTTTTGTTAACTGATATTCATGTCTTGAGGATTATTGTTTTATGTATTTTGTCCAACTTCTTAGAAGTTTCAGGTAAGAGGACAAAACAAGCCCTATTATTTCATCTTTAGTAGTAGCAAGTAATTCTTCAAGTATATGTTTTGCTGTGTATAGAATTCTTAATTGTTAATCTCTTTCATCTGCTTCAAACAATCATTTCTTGATTTTAGAATTCCATTGATACTGTTGAGAAAGTCATGCTTTTTATGTTATCCTCTTATCTTTCTGTTAAACAGAAGTTTAATCAAGATGTGTCTAGGTATACTTTTCTTCTGCAGATCGGATTGTTTACGTTCTTGTGATTCTTAAATCTGGTTTGATGTCATCTGTTGTATTCAGAAAATATCAGCTATTATCACTTTGAATATTCTGCCTTATTATCTTTCACCTCTTTTTGTGCCTCCATTTATATCACTTATATAATTTTTATCCATTTATCTATTTATTTTTTCTGTATATTGTTTTCTGACTAGTTTAGTGTGAACTTCCACTAAGATATTACTTTCAATTATTATATTTTCATTTTTATGGTTTCACTTCAGATTCTCAAACTTTTCTTTTTTGTTAATATTTTATACATATTTTCAAAGCAATGCATGACGGGCCTGTTATCTAAATACACAGTGCATCTGTTTTTCTCCTTCGTTTTTTATTTCTGTGCATATTGTTTTGTTTCTGCATATGCCTGTTAGTTTGTGATTCATTGTCAAATACTAAATGAAAATAATTGTAGAAATAATTTGCAGTTTACAATAATATTTCTTTTCTTCAGATCAAGATACTTAATACATGTTGTGACAATGAGACCCTTGGCAGTCTTATGAATCTCTAAACCCCTTCTCAGGTTAATCTTTTAAAACATTAACACTCATTATAAATTACATAGTGTTACAGAGGGAACCAATTACATTGAAATAGTTATCACCATATTAACAAAATTATAATATATTAATACATATTCGTTATTAATATATAGTTATTATTTACTATAAGAAAACATAACTATGGTTCTAATAACTACTTTAAGTAAACTAATGATGAGAATAAATATTACCTACAGATATCTCCAATAACATTGATAATATGAATACATCTGTTTTTTATTGGTGACAAAGCCTCAGGAACTGCATATGATATTTTTGTTTGTTGCCTATATTCTTAATGGAAGAAAATTTTAAATTTGAACTAAAAATTAGTAAAAACAAATATTCTGTTTTTCCTTATCTATATTAGTTTCCTAGGTAGGGCTACTGAAATGATATACCAAAAACAAGAAAAACAAAAATTTATTATCTCATAGATCTGGCAGTTAGAAGTCTAAAATCAAGGTGTCAGGGCCACATTCCCTTTGAAGGAACTACGAAGAGTCTGTCCCCGCCCTCTCTCCTAGGTTCTGGTAGCCTCAGGTATCTCATGGCTTATAGATGGATGTCTTACCTTTGTGTTTGCGTTTACATTTCTCCTTTTTATGAGGATACCAGACATATTGGATTAAGGGTTCACCATCCTCCAGTATGACCTTATCATAACAAATTATATCTGCAGTGACCCTATTTCCAAATATAGTTACATTCTGAAGTACTAGAGGCTAAATGCTCAACATACTGATTGATTTTGCAGGGACACAATTCAACTCATAACATCACTCAAGCTCATTGGCACCAGGTTAAAGACTCCTTTCACAGAGAAGATGTACATTTTCTTCCACCTGCTCTGGCAATCTGTATAAACACATCCATTCTGTGAACTGAGTTGTTTTGAAGTCAGTCTTCAATCTCTGTGAGAGTTGGTTTAATCTATTTTATCCCTTTCTTCTTGGATATAAACTTTCAAAATACCAAACCAAATCCTGGGGTATTATGAAGGCAACTATTTCTTCTGCAGTCCATTTGTGTACCCCTCCTAAATCCCAGCAGCTGTAAAAAAAAAAAAAAAAAAAAGTTTCTTAGCCACCCAGCTTTTCCTAGACTTAGCAGGTACTCTTAGGAAAATGTCAAATTCCACTCTTACTTTCCAATCTCCTGCTTGATCTTGGCCCATAAGTCTTCTTCTGCCTCATTTCCTCTTTTCACACTTTGGGGATTTTCTATACCAGGAACATTTTTTTCTATTTATCCTATTTACAGAATCAGAAATCCTCTCGTAGCTATACCTGTTTTGTCAAACATTAAATTAGGAGATATATACATATATATATATATATATATATATCTACACAGAGAGAGAGAGAAAGAGAGAGAGACAGAGAATCTCAGCAAAAGTAATTGCTTTTCATTATTTACCATAAACTTACTTTTTTAGCCAACTTTTTTGTTTTTCACTTTGGGTTCTTTGTAACTTATTCTTTATGTAACTGATCAGATTTTATCTTACTAAGCTTTCTCCTAGAAAATGAAGATAGTACGTGTGGACAACAGTCCCTGATAATATTTTCATTTTCTAAATTGATACATGTTTGTACATATTTATGGTGTACATGTGATATTTTGCTAATGCATAGAATGTGTAATGACAAAGTCAGGGTATTTAGACTATCATTAACCTCAAACAGTTATCATTTCTACATGCTGTGAACTTTTCAAGTCCTGTCTTCTAGCAATTATATTTTTGTATGCACTTTTATTCTACCTCTGATCTTACTTTTGTCTTTTTTCTTTCTTTCTGTCCCCTTTGCCACTTTTCCATGTTTTTTGCTATTCATTTTGTTCTTGCAATTGTACATATTTTGCAATATTATCAGATAAGTATATTCAAAAATGTATTTCATTAATATTTTGTATGGTTTCATCACCTTTATATTGTCATGTTGTCTACTTAAATATAAACTTTTTTTCATATATTTATTTAAAAATACCATATATTTGCTCATTTGACCATGCAAATTTAATATATTCATTCTTTTGTTAGCAAACATGTATCAAATGGTTATCAAATGCTACAATTTAAATTGTCAGTGTTGTTTTACTATATTTATACTTTAATATTTTCTAGCATAACTATATGGCATTTCTAAGACCATTATCAGAGGCTGTTTTAAATAGTGATTCATTTTTTAGGCAGTTGCTGTAGTAGTCACTTCACATTTCAATGACCAATGGAAATGAGCTAACATCTAGAAATATATATTGGAGGAAATATGCTTACCTTTTTAAAAAGAAAACAAATTCTTTGCCTAAACTGGAAAGGTTTTGAAAAGCTTTGTGTTTCTTACACATACAAATATGTGTAAGACAGCACAGGAAGAGGTGGAAAATGTAACTAGAAAATAGAGAGAAAATATACCTTCAGCTTAATCTTGGCAGGGCATAGCCAGCGTGATAACATAGATACATATAATGCAGAAAAAAAGTCAAGCTGAGAAAACAAAGCCCACAGCAATCAGAATATCACTGACTAGTCAGCTCATTTGAGGGCCTTTTGAACACAAAGATGCCTGACATGTCAGAATCTCGATTTGTTAGAGAAGGAAATTTGAATCTGAGGTGAGGTTTGATGGTGAATTTAAAAAGGTGATTTTCTGAAAATGTACGAATACAATTAGGGTTGAATCAGCTAATTGAGGAAATACAAACTTTGAAAACTGTGCATTTCTGTCTAGGCATTTATTCTTTTTTTATTTTTGTTTTTTATTGTTTTTATTTTATTTATTTCAGCATCTTACAGGGGTACAAATGTTTGGGTTACATATATTGCCTTTGCCCCACCCGAGTCAGAGCTTTAAGTGTGTCCATCTCCCGACGGTGCATACTGCACCCATTAGGTGTGTATATTATTCCCATCCCATCGTCCCCCTTACCATCTGTCCAACACCCGATGAATATTATTACTATATGTGCACTTAAGTGTTGATCAGTTGATACCAATTTGATGGTGAGTACATGTGGTGCTTGTTTTTCCGTTCTTGGGAGACTTCTCTTCTTAGTAGAATGGGCTCCAGCTCTATCCAGGATAATACAAGAGATGCTAGATCATCATTGTTTTTTGTGGCTGAGTAGAACTCCATGGTGAACATATGCCATATTTTATTAATCCACTCATGTATTGATGTGCACTTGGGTTGTTTCCACATCTTTGCGATTGTGAATTGTGCTGCTGTAAACATTCGAGTCCAGATATCTTTTTTTATAGAATGTCTTTTGTTCTTTTGGGTAGTAATGGGATTGCTGGATCAAATGATAATGCTACTTATAGCTACTGAGGTATCTCCATATTGCTTTCCACAGAGGTTGTACTAGTTTGCAGTCCCACCAACAGTGTATGAGTGTTCTTATCTCTCCACATCCACGTCAACATTTATTGTTTTGGGACTTTTTGATAAAGACCATTCTCACTGGAGATAAGTGATATCTTATGATGGTTTTGATTTGCATTTTCCTGATGATTAGAGATGTTGAGCATTTTTTTCATATGTTTGTTGTCCATTAGTCTATCTTCTTTTGAAAATTTTCTGTTCATGTCCTTTGCCCACTTTTTGATAGAGTTGTTTGAATTTTTTCTTGCTGATTTTCCTGAGTTCTATTTAGATTCTAGTTATCAGCCCGTTATTGGATGTGTAACATGTGAATTTTGAATCCTTTACTTAGCATTTTGAGGAATTCATTTTGATTGTGATCGGCTGGACAATTGTCATGGTCTTTTAGTGGTGTCATATTTTCATGCTTTTTCATGTTTCCTGTGTCCTTCATTGATATCTGTGCATCTTCTGTAACAGATACTTGTTCCAATTTTTTGAATTTGGTTTTGTAAGGGAGATTTTTTTTCCTAAAGCTATATATAGTTGGTTGAGTAAGGTATTTTGGATTTGATTTTGGATGCCTGTGTTACTGTGACCTTTGTTTGACTTATTTTACAGTCACTTAGTCTGTGATATCTGTGATTTTCTTGTGACTTAAGGTATGGTTATTAGTTGAGACTGTGGTAAAGGTTTGATGGGGATTTACAGCAGCTGAGCCAGTCTTTGAGCCCCATTAGTGGCAGCAGTGTTCTGAGTGTCCTTGTTTCTAGGCCCCGGTCTTGGCATCCTGGAGGGCCAATTCTTGGACCTCCAGGTGGCTTGTTCAGAAGCTACTAGTGGGAGCAGTGGGCTGGGTGTATGGGTGAATTCTCAGGCCCCTGGGCAGCTTTTCTGACCTGTGTGGTGGTAATAGCAGTGGTGGAACCACCCACTGGGACTCAAGTGGTCCATGTTGGTGTTACTGGTAGCTGCAATGATTTGGGTGGTATAGTCCCTAGTTCCACAGCTGCCAATAGCAGGGCAATAGGTATTGTCCTAAGTGTGCTTAGAAGAGCTTGGGCTCCCGTCTTCCACCCTGGCCAGGTGGCCGCTACAGCTGTGTCACCTTGAACTTAGCCCGAGGGCAGTGTGCAGCCCAGCATATAACTCTCAAACAGAGCCAGCTGCAGGCCTGTGATTAAAGAGGGACTAGCCCCTTTCAGATGAGTGGTGTGGGCAAGAAACTGTGGAGTGTGCAGTCTGCATGAGTGTCAATCTCACAGCAACCTATAGCAAGGTGGTAGGTATTGTCCTAAGTGTGTGTAGGATAGCTTGGGCTCCCCTGCCCTCCTCAGCTGGGTAATAGCTATAGCCATGTCAGCCCAAACTTGGCCCGAGGATAAGTTGCAGCCCAATGTTACACTCTGAAAATAGTGCCTTGGACCTGTGACCAGAGAGTGTGGCATCCACTAGGCAAAGCAGCGTGGGCAAGAAAAACTGTGAGGAGAGCAGTCTGCTTTCATCTTGGTCTCACAGAACCCCGTTGCAAGGTCTTGTGTATTGTCCTAAGTATGCTTCAGAGAACAAGGTTTTCCTCTTCATCCTTGGTCTGGCAGCAGCTCTATTATTTTTCTATTGTCTCGATTATTTTAATATGATTTGTAAATTCTTCTTCAATATTCATAAAATTTAAATAGTGAAACTAAGATTAGAGATTTTTTATGAGAAAAATTTTATTGAAATTTTGTTGTTTTAATAATCTCATGGTACTTTGAATATCTCAGATCTGAATTTCTTCCATTAAAAACAACAGACTTTGCCCCATATGATCAGAAAATCTTTACGTATAATCAAGCTTTTTTATTATGCAAAGCTTTGCTTCAAGCACCTTACTTCATCTTTCTCAATTGTTCTTTTCATTTGGTTCCATGATCCTGAATAAAAGTAATTAACTGGTAGGACATGTAAAGGCATTTAAATTATGCAAGCAACCATGGAAAGGAGAAACCTGTATAATTGAGAGTCATACAAAATGTCCTTACTCTATAATTTTATTCTTTAGAGTCTAAATAGCAGTGTATAAATAACACAGAAGATTCCAAAGATTAAGGTTCTTAATCAGACCTACTGAACACCTAATCTGTAGCTAACTGTTTGCTTGTGTTTCTTGTTATAATCTTCCATATTATAAAAGTTAACATGCAAGTACACATTTTTGAAAAGTTAGTAGCTGATAAAATAATCTCACTACTTTGTGAATTATTGAGGTAGCTGGCCTGTGATTTTCTGATCCGTGGAGCTAGTATAATTACTATAACTACAATTTTCTGTACTTTTATGTCATGTACTATGTTACACATTAGTAATCAGTTCTTATTTAATTCCTATGACAATATTCTGAGACATCGTTGTCCGCAATTTATATTTGAAGTATCTGAGACTTCAAGGGGTCAAATAATTTTTCCAAAGCAACACAGCTTGGGAGATATAGACAGCTTCACAGTCTTAACTCTCTGCTGCCCACTTACTTTTTACCTTCCATCTCATTCTTCCTTCCTCCAAACTGTGATCAGATTTGCTCTCAACAGAGAGTGGGACCCACATTTCACCTTTACCCTCTAGATGATAAATTTTCAGAAATGAATATATTCTATGGAATAAATCCCTCTAGTCCATTTTAAGTATATACATTACCTTCAAGGAAGCTAGTGTTTCCTCAGTGAAGACCCATTTTTATAAAGCATAAACTCAGCCATGCTGTGAAAACCTGATTTTCTGGGTGAAAAATAGTAACTCTGTCAGACATATTGTTCTTTCAACCAGTCATTTGTATGACTGTGATGATCTACAGCATTGTAGTACTCTCTTACAGTACTTAATTACTCTTTCCATGAATGAAAAATTTCAAAATAAATACCTAACTGGGAAGAAACAGGAAGACGGGAACTGGTATATTCTTGAAAGGAAAGAATCTGAGTTTTATATTTCTATTCCAGGGGGAGGTATCACAGAATCATTATATGTAATTTTATTCAAAGAATCTCAACAAGCCCCAAGAAGAAAATATAAATAAACCACATCAAGTTACATTATAATCAAATTGCTGTTAACTATGAGAAAGACAAAATTGTAAAAGCAGCCAGAGAAGGTGTCATTTCTTACAGGGTAACAAAGACAAGTATCAATATTTTATTTTTGTTTTAATAATAAGGAAACTAAAAGAAGAAGATAATAAAACTTACCAATACGATAAATAGAAAACACTGTAGTTAGAGATACTCATCATAGAATGTTTGGAAAATGCAGAATAAGCTAAAGAAACAATATTTACAATACTAAGTTCTATCCCCCAAAGTAATTACCACTATTAATTTTTGCCTGTTTTCCTTAAAACTTCTTTAGAGTTTAACAGAATTTATCTGTCTTTGATATCATGCAACTCTAAGATTTATAACATTAATCAGAGTTCAATCCATTCAAAGAATATGTTTTAACATAATAGACTTCCTTTAACTTTCTAAAGGAATTTTTATCCATCTATATAATCAAATACATTATTTAATATTCAGTATAAATATATATTTATTGTAATATGTAATTTTTGAAATAAATAGCTATATAACTTGAAATTTAAAAAAATGAATTTAAACCCAAGTCATTTTGATTCCATATTCTATGATCACAGTCATTATGCTTCCCTCTAACAAAATTGTACCTGGAAAATACCATTCATGATCCTTCAAGCAGCCAAAACAAGGCTAAGAGTACCAATGATGGAAATGTCAAGGATTTCCAAAAGAATACTGGATGTAATTTTAGAACCATGTATTTAAGTGATTTTTCTCTGTCCTGGCTACTATTTCCAAGTAAAATTGACATTGTTACCTCTGGAGAATTCAGGAAATTTGTTTTGTTTTTCTTTAAAAAAAGAAATATGGGACTGCAAACTAGTACAACCTCTGTAGAAAGTAATATGGAGATACCTCAAAGAGATACAAGTAGAACTACCATTTGATTCAGCAATCCCATTACTGGGCATCTACTCAAAGGAAAAAAAGACATTCTATAAAAAACACATCTGTACTAGAATGTGTATAGCAGCACAATTCACAATTGCAAAGATGTGGAAACAGCTCAAGTGCCTATCAATACATGAGTGGATTAATAAAATGTGGTATATGGAGTAGCACTCATTACATTAGCCATCAAAGTAATAATGCCATCAAATATGATGCAGCTGCTAGAAAACTCTACTGTATACTCACAAAAGAATGAGAGCCACAAAAAATGATGGTGATCTAGTACCTCTTATATTATCCTGAATAGAGCTGGAGCCCATTCTACTAAGTGAAGTATTACAAGAATGGAAAAACAAGCACCACAAGCACTCACCAACAAATTGGTATTAACCTGATCAACACTTATGTGCATATATACTAGTAACAGTCGTTGGGTGTCAGGCAGGTGGAAGAGAGGAGGAGGAAATGGGTATCTTCACATCTAATGGGTGCAATGTGCACTGTCTGGGAGATGGACACACTTGAAGCTCTGACTCAGGTGGGGCAAAAGCAATGTATGTAACCTAAACATTTGTACCCCCATAATATGCTGAAACAAAAATATAGCAATATTGAAATGGTGCGAGGCTGAGTTAGTTACTTAATAATAGAATAAAGGATAAAACATTATATTTATATTCTTTATTTTCTATCATTGTTTGAATATAGTTTCCCAGTAAAACAGCTAGCACCAAATTTGATTAGCAGATTATAGTTAATGATTATAATAAAATTATAGCCTTTCCAAAGGAAAAGAGACAACTTATACTTTGATATTTGCCTTTTTTCTACAATAAGAGAAGAAACAATTATATCTGAAGTTTTTACAAATGAGATGGATTGTCTAGAATGATATTTGTTCCAATTTTAAATGCACATGGTACATTTTCAAAATTTTTCTATTGGTTCTTTTTTGCATACTTTTGAAGTAGACAACTTGTTCTAATTTTACTGGCATACATTCAAATTCATATGCAGAATTTCTTTTGTGAATCATTCAGAGGATATAGGCTGGGACAATGTGCTCAACTTAACAATATTATCTCTGCTTCACAGATGACAGAACTGAAACAGAAAAGCAAAATGACATGTTCCATGCCACAGAAAGAGTCAGTGACAAAACTGGGATTAGAGCTCACTGTCCATGATTTCCAGGACTGAATATTGGCAGAACTACTCCCATATTTGATGAGAGGTGTTTGTTAGCTTTGCAAACTCCAAAATAAACAGAAATTTATGTATAATACTTGTATGAAATTAAGACTAAAACTTCATTTTGAAATAAAGGTGTTGCATAGGTTTTTATCATAGTAGAAATAGATTTGGATGCAACATGTGTTACAAGTTGTACCCAACTTTGTTTGAAAGTGAAGTATATTGTAAGTTAAAGTATACCAATGTTACACATTCACAATTTCATGTAATTAAAGCTGACTATTGTCCATGTCCTATTTAGTATGAGCCATTTTTCTAATGTTCATTATTTTTTATTTAAGTGATCGTATCATGTTTCCATCTAATATATGAATAGATACAAATATAATCATATAAATAGTTTATTTGTCCTGAAAATAAAATCTTAAATTTATTGCTTTCACATTAACATCCAAACCTGGTTCCCCAAACTTGAACAGTTATGAATCTCATTTACATAACATTTCATGGTCTAAGCTTAAGAGAGTTCAAGGAGAGTTAAAATGTCTCTAACTACTATTGCCCTAAGACAGTAGTTTTCAGAATGAGTTTGGGACCTCTGGGGATTCTAGAGACCTTTTTGTGAGGTCAATGTGTTCAAAGCTATTTTCATAATACTACTAAGCTGTGTATGCCCTTCACCACTCCTCATTCTTTCATGAGTATACAGCATACAGTAGAGTTTTCTGGTGGCGGCACCACGTTTGATGGCATTATTACTTTGATGGCTAATGTAATGAGTGCTTGTGAACTCTCATGTTTTAATTATAAAGTTGGTAAATACCAATCGATATTACTATGCAAATAAAATGTTTTTGAAATACTTGCTAATTCTAAGAGTGTAAAGGAAACTTCATACCAAAAGGTTTGTAGAATGCTGTCCTAAAAAGAAAACAGAAATTAGCAACTGAAACAAACAAATAACAACAGGGAAATGTAATGCATGATAACATAGAATTATGCATAGAATTCAATGAAGTGACTAAGGAGGAGGGAATTCTTCTAGAAACTGGTAACATTTATAAAAATAAGTAATACACTGCTTGACTTTTATCATTTTGAGCTGTTGAGACTGCCTGGTCACTAGCCTTTAGGCAACCCATTGTGCTTATGAGATTAGAGCTGACATGGCCGGGTTTTAGAACCAGCAGTGGTAGAACTGGAGTTCTCCTGTGGCAATTCCCTGGTTGTAGTGGCTACCTAGTTACTCCAATGGCAGCAGTGTGGAAACAGAATTTATAAAACCTTAGCATTATAAAAGGTAGCTTCCTAATTTTAAAAGAGAAAACATCTCCCTGGTGGTCACAACTCAGGTATAGTTTTGGGAGTTGTTCTGTGAAATTCATTTAGGTTTATAGAGGTTTTCAAATAATTCTGTCAGCCATTTAATACCCTAAAATAGATCCATTTCCCTTGAAATTAGCAAAAAGTATACACTGGCTTTCATCAGAACCCTGGCCAATAAACTGTGTCTTTTTAATCAGGAGAAAAAGATGTTTTCATGGAAAAAAGGGGGCTAAAATTCATCAAGAATTTCCTTACCTCACTCTAAGCATGCTTAATCACAAAAATCTGTATTTTATCAAAGCTTCTCAGATGAGTGCATCAATTGTTTGAGTGCATCAGGTGTTTGACCAGTAGTGTAAACACTAGGAAAAATGGTTTTGGCAGCATGGAAGAGATCAGACATGTATTAGAAAGAATTAGCTGGTTTCTATAGGAAATTAATCATGAGATAGAGGAACAAGACAGAGAATAATTTAGGAATCTGTCAAAAATACAGTCAACATATTATAAAACAGTAACAGTGGGGAAATATAAATGACTATGAATTCAAGAAGCATTTTATGTGTCTTTTGTGTTTCATGTATGCCTCCTTAATTCAAATGTACTTTCCTTGCACAAACTTATTGTAAGATAATATTTCACAGTGCTGTTTGGATCCAGTTTTGAGATCATTGCTAAAGAAACTCTCAATTCTCCTTTCCAGATGGTTTCCTAAACCTATACTCTAACCATTTACCTTATTGAGCTCTAACATTCCTGGGTTACCACATTTGTACTCAACCACCAGAAGCCTAGATGCCACACCTCTAGGGATGGCCCCTTCTTTATCAAGCCCATGGAATCATTCAAATTACCCAATTCACTACAAGCCCTCCACACCTAGCTAACCCACCCAACTTGCTAGATATGTCAGCTTCTACGGCCCCGGCTTGCTGTTACCTTTTTCTGGGTGGGTGCAACTCCTATGCATCCCTGCCTGGAAGCCTTCTCTCCTGCAGAGCTGTGAGTATTAATAACAAAGAATTCTGCCCTTTCATTTTTCTGGGATCATTGTGTTAAGTCCTTCGATCATCATAACCTAACAAATCTTTAAACAATAAAACACCATGTACGTATTTTTTCCTGCATACACATTCTCAGAAATGATAGTATATGTGGAAAGGTTAATTAATTATTGTTTATATACAATGAGAAGTGTATCTTCTACACTAATTCTAATTCATAGATGGCTAAATACTATCTTTTACTGAATGCAGAGCCAATAAACTTGGATCTGTTAGATAAAAGCAAATCTTTATTGATAGAAGAAAAGCTC
Organism: Lepilemur ruficaudatus; assembly: GCA_963574885.1. Taxonomy (NCBI): domain Eukaryota; kingdom Metazoa; phylum Chordata; class Mammalia; order Primates; family Lepilemuridae; genus Lepilemur; species Lepilemur ruficaudatus. The sequence goes on from CAUYRT010010663.1 coordinate 80,199, forward strand.
AGTGAGATGCTATGTTAAAAACTGTATGGCAACCATCATTCTAATCCTTGTCTCTGCGAGATGAATTGTTTTAATATTTAGCTCCCATATACAAGTGAGAACATGAGAGATTTGTCTTCTTGTGCTTGGCTTATCTCACTTAGCATAATGTTCTCCATTTCTATCAATGTTGTTGACAATGATAGGATTTCATTCTTTTTAATGGTTGAATAGAATTCCAATGATGATTACCAGAGCCTGGGAAGGGTAGCAGGGAGCGGAGGATGAAGTGGGGATGGTTAATGAGTGTGAAAATATAGTTAGATTGTTAGATAGAAGGAACAATATTTGATAGCACAATAAAGTGACTATAATCAACCAGTTATGGTATACTTTAAAATAACTAAAAGAGTGGAATTGGAATGTTCCTAACACAAAGAAATGATAAATGCTTGAGGTGATGAATTCCCCAATTACCCTGATTTGATTATTACACATTATATGCTTGTATAAAACACCACATGTACCCTGTAAATACGTACAACTACTATGTGCCCGTAACAATTAAAAATAAAAACTTAAAAAACTACATGAAAATTATATTTTAAAGATAATCTTCAATTTCTTTAATACTTGAATGTGTACGTACTCTGATTTTGAATTTTATTTTAAGCTTTTCTATTTACTGAAATTACTGCACCCATATCCACTCTCATTGACATTCTCAAATCACCTTAGCCTGCTCTACTTTTCCTAGTGCATGATTTTACTAGCTTCTAATATGCTGTATAATTAACATTTCTGTTATACATGTTGTTTGTTGTCCATTTCCTATTTCCCTTCCCTGTAATATAAGTTTCCCAGGGCTGGGGCTATTGTATGTTGTGGTCACTGATATAACAAAGTATTTAAATGGGTGCTTGTCACACAGCGTGTGCAATATATACATATATATGTGTGTGTGTGTGAATAAAAAAGTGAGAGAACTTGCAATATGGGGAATGAACATATTTTCTCTAGGGTTTAGTATTTTTATATGTAAGAGATAATTCAGATACTGTGCTGAGCACATGATAAACTATTGAAACATATTAGATGTTATTCTTACAAACAAAAGAGTTTAAAACAAAAGCAAACTCTCTGACTTAATGGTTGTGTTTCCTAATAATGACGAATAAAATTTTGGTTGGTTGGATAAAGTTTTGGGTTTTGCAAAATATAAAGATTTCTCCTATAAAAATGATATTTATAGAATTAGGAAAAAATGTAGAATAGAAACTAGAAAATAGAAATCCCAAATACTGTCAGAAATTTAAAATTATTAGGGAGTGGAACGACATGTTTAAAATTGAAAATAAAATTAACACTCTTTCTAATTATAAGTTCCTCAAGAGCATACTCATTGGGTATGGTAAATAATGTCAAATTAGCATGTAAAGATATAATTACAGATGTATGTTTACTATACCCATACATATGTTGATTTAGGAGTATTTTCTATAATGTTTGTATATATATCTTGTGCAAACAGAATTTTATTTTCTCCTTCCCCACCTTTATAACTTATTTAATTTTACTGTCTTATTTCACTATCTAAGACTGCCATATGATATTCCATAGATGTGGTGATAAAGAACATCCTGGCTATTTCCATCTTTAGAGGGAAATCATCCAGCTTCTCACAAGGAAATGTGATAAGGGTTGAAGGTTTTTTGTAGCTTTTTAAAAATCAAGTTAAGAAAGTTTCCTCTATTCCAAGTTTGCTGAAAAATTTTTATTATGAATTGGTGATGGATTTTCTCAAATGTTTCTTCTGCACGAGTAAATATGACTATGTAATTTTATTTCTTTATTCTGTTGATGTGGTAGAGTACATAATTGATTTTTAAAAATTGAACCAACCTTGTATTTCTGGAATAAATCCCTCTTTGTCATGATGTATATTTTTTATGCGTTTTTGAGTTTGATTTGTCATTAGTTTAATGTTGTGCTTTTATGCAGAATTAATTTATTCTATAATAATAAATAGCTGGTAGAATTATACTACACTTTTTGTTGCTATTGTAAATACTATCTTATTTTAAATTATATTTTTTAATTAATACTGCCTTATTAGTGAAAGTGGCTTTTGCATATTGACCCAGCCAAATTGCTGAATTACCTAAAATTTATTGTGCTTTTCTATGTGTCTTGTGCAGATCAGTTTTGAACAATGTTTTCATTGTACCATCTTCTTTAATCCCTTTTATTCTTTTTTATCTTTTTATACTGTATAAAATAATTTTCTGGTCATATATTGACAAGAAATACTAACAACGGGCTTTAATACTTATTCTTAATTATAAATAACTAAAGTACTTGATGATTTAATTTTTTTCTCTTGACTTCTGATTATGCAAATATCATGAATATAGGGTAGATTTAAAAATTTAGATCAAAACTGAGATCAATCTACAGTAGTACTTCAGGAAAAGAAAAACAAAATTCTAACAAAAATGTGCACGATTACTATTGAGGAAAGTTTAAAACTTTATTCAAGCTAAACCCACCTTATTTCCATATTTTTTATGATTTATGCATGATGCCTCATATTTGGCTAAATTAAATCTCTGGGAATTCAGAGGAAAATGGATTTAGGGTGGTAAATTCAGATAAAATTTGTATTTGCTTATTTTAGGCATCAGGGGGCAATACCAACGTTGAGTCGCATTAAGTTTTAGGCCTGGTATTTTTTTTTTTCCAAGAGGATAAATCACAAAATTGATAAGAGTAGTTCCATGGTGGTTACAAATTCTCAGAGGATTCTAATGTTTTCAATGAGCAGATGAACAAATACTTTTTCACTGGGAAATTTGCAGGAAGGCAGAACATACCCTGTCAATAAGGCTGTAGTGCCCATGGGTGTCCCACATAAAGGAAAGTGTTTCTTTACAGCCCAAATATGCTTAGGTAAAACCCAATATTCTAATCTCCAGTGGTTATCATTTTCCCAAAGGGAGATTTAGCATTTGTGTTCAACAAGATCTTATTGCTATGCTTTATACCTCAATTAAGCTTTAAATATAACCTATCTGTGTTTCTAATTGACTTACGATTGACATTCTCCTTGCATCTACACTAAAAATAATTTTTTATTGAATTCTGACTATGTATAGAATATTCAAGGTAAATTGAAATAACACACAGAATATACAAGATACAGATACTGGCTGCTCATCTATAGTTATAACCTATCTAGTATTATTAATTACTAATGTCTAAAGAAATATTACAAAGTCATACATCAAAAGATGCATATTGACAATAAATATATCTAATTGCATATACAGGTATAGTAGGAAAAAGTGAAGCTATAATCAAAGTGAAATGACATGAATTCATGACAAATATCTAGTGAAAAAACAGATCAAACTTTTTTCGTAAGAGGACAAACATATTCATATTTGAATATGTTGCTTCCCCTAAAACAAACAAACGAACAGAAAAATGAAAGTTAAGATTTTCCAGGACTTTTATCTATAATGTAATTGTTAAAAAATATTATTGACCCAACCCCACCAGCTAGTGTTAATATGCTGGGTAGCTCACAGAAGAGATTCTGCTTCATTCTATTGTTTCCTTAAAATACTTTGCTGTATTTGTTTTACTATTTTCTCTCATTTGTGGAGCCCTGTGATTATTTACTTCTGAAATTACTTCAAGCATATGAACACAAAAAATGATTGATTTAAAGCATGGAATTTGGCAAGTGATTGCACATAATGTGCTCTAATTACTTGCAGTGAAGCTTTTATCCTATGAATTTTTCATAAGGATTAAAAAGTGCATAGTAAGTAATTAATCGATGCATTTTTCAGTGAATATGTTTGCAACTTATAGATTAAGACAATTGTTCTGGAAGACTAAAATTATAACACATTTTCAAATGTTAAGTAAACACATCATTAAAGCTATTAGGGTCCCCTAAGTATATCATGCATATTTATTTTAAACAGCTATAACTATATTTTTACTATGGACAGTTAAATATCTGAATGGGTTTGGAAAATTTATGTCTTATGTTCACATATGGTAAATTTTCCCCCAAATATATGTACTTTTAAGCATAACATGGAATCTTAAGTAGTAGTGAACAGAAATCAAGGTTCTCTTTGGTTCAGGACAATATTTTTTTTTCAATTTCATGTAATAAAAAGAATTTTAAATATTTCTATTACTTTCAAGGAAAGTTTGTAACTTACTGATATGTTAGAGGTACTAAGTTGGGAGTAATTGGTGGAAAAAGAAAAAGAGAAGGAAGGGAAAGAAAAGGAGAAAAAAATAAATTTTAGTGACTGAGACATGCTAAATTCATAACAGCAGGTGCTACTGCTTTTCAACAATATGATTGAAAATCACGATTATTTTAAACATAAACATTGCATTTATTACTTTTGCTTTGAAACAGGTTATGACTTGTAGGCCTAGCTTACTTCATTTATAATCTGGTATTCTGAACAACAGTGTTTGAAGTCTACATACACCTTGATATACAAGCACTATTTGCTTAGTATCAGAAAAAGTTTATGTTACCAATGATATAGTACATAATTATTTAATTAACTGTTTCATTGAGCTATATCAGTTTCCTAGGAATGCCTTAACAAATTGCCACTGAGTGACTTAAAATGATAGAAATGTATTCTCTCATAGTTTTGAAGGCCAGAAGTCCAAAATGGAGGTTTTACGTGGTTAAGCTCTCTCTGAAGGCTCAAAGGAAGGAATAAAAGATTTACTGATTTAAAACAAGTTCAGAATTCAGCAAGGTAAGTTCCAGTAGGTGTTGAGGCCTGAGTAGAATTCTCTATGGCTTCATCTGCCCTCTGGACCTGTGGAGACCTTATAGGCCCTGCCTCTAGTCCTTGCCAAGCTGGTCTTGAACTCCTGGCCTCAAGTGATCCTCCTATCTCCTTGGCCTCCCAAAGCAATGGGGTTAAAAATCTTCCTCTTCTTATGTGAACTAAAATCTACTAGATTACGGTCCTACCATTATGACCTCATTTAAGCTTAATTACCTTTTTAAAACCTCTACCTCTAAAACAGTCACATTAATGTTTAGGGCCTCAACATGTAAATTTTGGGGAAGCACAATTTAATCCACAACCATATGAACATAATAAAAAAACAGTGTGTTAATGACATGTTTTTAGTTGAGATAATAACTTTCTTTTCATTAATGGCAAAATTAGTCTCTTGCTGGCAGTCAGTATTAACAACAGATCCCCCCTCCCCCCCGCAAATGAATCCATTTCTTCTAAAGCTTTCTTGTTAGTCAATGGATTGTTAAGCATACATTCTTCTGTTACAGACATTATGCAAAAACAAAACAAAACCCGTACTAAATGAAATTGCACTCTAGCTGCAAGAAGTGCCATTACCAAAAATGATCTGGGAAATATAAGCATATTTTTACCATATAAAACAATTCTAATAGGATGACTTTTTTTCTTATACATAAATGGATAATTCTATTGTTTAAGTTTTGCAAAGATGGCGGTTTAATTATAGTAAGGAATTATATGTTTAATATGTTGGTAAAATAGTTGTCAGGAACAAAAAGAGTAACGTGAAGTTTTTTGTGGTATTTAGAGTCCTTTTCCTATCATAATTTTATTTCTAGAATTGAGAAAATCTTTCGCTATGGAGACACAACTATGCAAATGACATTGCATGGCTTCACTGGGGCTGTCTAATGTTTGTCCAAGTGATATTTAGGCCTGAGGCATCCATCACCTCTGAGGTACAATCAGATTTGAATGTGGATTCCTGGAAGGGGATGTCAGAAAGTCCAATAGGGTTTGTGGTATAAATGGTTCTAGAATCAGCAGGAGGAGAAAAGAGCTGCTGAATTGCCTGAGGGCTCACTGAAGGCTTAACTAGTCTCATTTGCAAAAGAATACCCTAAAACTAAAGCCATCATCAGTATATTAAAATGGTCACATTTTCCTACTTTTCTTCCCCACATTCTTAATCTGCACCAGAGAAGCAATAATAAATACTTCTTAGAGCCATGGAGCTTATGGAGAAATTTATTGGGAGCTTATTTTTAGAGGATGTAAGCATTATTTCTTTGGCATAAAATATGCAAAAATCATTCTGCAGAGTAAACTATTAAGTATTCATATCTATTCTCTTACTAAAGCTGGATTGCTTACTATAATATCTAATTTAATAGATGAATAGATGAATGATAGAATAGATGATAGAATAGATGATAATAGAAAAATGAATCTATTATATCTAATTTAAATTCTGCAACTTTCCTCTCTAGTAGACCAATATCCCTGGCTGCAGAGATTAGTAGATATCCACTTTTACAAATTCTTTATCCTTCAGACAAACTGTGATCTTAGTATATTTCAAGTCTCCAGTACTCCTGAACATAGACACATATATACTTCTTTCACAAAAGTCTTACAGCGTCATCTTGCACCGGGAACAATATTTATATTGCCATTCTGAGAGGAGAAGACTCCTAACTGAGGTCCCTATGGTGTTGAATAAGCAGAAAAATAATCTGGAGAAATCTCTGCATGTATCGCAATTTTGACACCAGAACTTAAAATGTTCTGGTACCAGAATTTAATGATTCACTCCCTTACACCATGCAAAAGACGTTAGACAAGTTGGTAAATATGTGAATTTCTGATTTATTCTACATTCTTACTGCTCTGGATGAGATTTAAAGATGCCTCAGTACACACCCCATTACTAAACATTTTTAAATTAAAGAAGATTGAGTATTTATATATCTTAGATGCTAGCATACTACATGAGCCTAGGGCCTGTGGACACCAAAAACAGAATTGACATCCTATGGAAGAAATAGTTGGTGAAAAAATAACATAATAAATTCTAATTTGCTTATTTATTTATTTATTCACATTAATTATTTAGTATCTCTGTATGCCAGACAACATTCTAAATACCAGGAATAAAGAATAAAACAGAAAGAAAGAAAAAAATAACCTGCCGTTATGGACTTTAGATTCTAGTAAGAAGAGATATAATAAATATATTACTTGAGTTACAGAACTATGATAAAAAAAACTAACTGAAAACTTATCACAAAGATAGAAGAGAAAGAAAACATTATTATTACTGAATAAACATTAAAATAGAATGTAATACACATTGAAGTCTGCTAAAAACTTTCACAGACAGGAAAAAAAATCAGATTCAACACATTACATACATGCTCTCGTGATAAACAATAAGAAGTACTCAAGTAAGAGGACCAGTATGATATTTGCTGTGGGTTTGGCATATATAGATTTTATAATTTTGAGATATGTTTCTTCTATACCTATGAGAGATTTATCATGAAAGGGTGCTAGATTTTGTTGAATGCTTTTTTTGCACCTATTGAGATGATGCAGAAGATGATGGTCTTTGTTTTTGCTTCTGTTCCACATACTACTGAATGGGGAAAAGTCAAAAGCTTTCCCCTAATATCTGGAACATGACAAAGGTGCCCACGTCACCACTTCTATTCAACAGATTGCTGGAAGTTCTAGCCAGAACACTCAGGCAAGAAAAAGAAATAAAGGATATCCAAATCAGGAAGGAGGAGATCAAAGTATTGCCTTTCACTGACAATATGATCTTATCCGTAGAAAAACCCAAAGACTCCATCAAGAGGCTCCTGGAATTGATACATAAATTCAGCAAAGTCTCAGGTTGCAAAATCAATACACATAAATTAGTAGCAATTGTATACACCAATAACAGTCAAACCGAGAGTCAAATAAAAGACTCAATAAAATTTACTATGGTGACAAACAAAACAAAATACCTAGGCATATACTTAAATAAGGAGGTGAAAGAACTCTACAAGAGCTATGAAACACTGAAGAAATAAATTGCAGGGGGACACAAAAAAATGGAAAAAATATCTTGCTCATGGATTGGTAGAATCAACATTGTTAAAATGGCCATACTATCTAAAGTGATATACAGATTTAATGCAATCCCCATAAAAATCCCAATGTGATATTTCACAGATACAGAAAAAATAATTCTACACTTTTTTTGGAACCCGAAAGAAGCCAGAATAGCCAAAGCAATCTTAAGCAAAAAGAACATATCTGGAGGCATCACATTATCAGACTATACTACAAGGTTATAGTAACCAAAACAGTATTATTGGCACAAAAATAGAGCCATAGACCAATGGAACAGAACAGAGAACCCATATAAAAAACCATCTACATACAGCCAACTGTTCTTTGACAAAGCAGACAACCATATACACTAGGGGAAAGCAGCCCTATTCAATAAATTGTGCTGGGAAAATTGGATAGTCACATGCAGAAGAATGAAACAGGATCTGTCTCTAACTACTCACAAAAATTAATCCAAGATGGATAAAAGACTTTAATGTAAGGGATAAAACCGTAAGAATTCTTGAAGAAAATGTAGGAAAAACTCATTTAGATATTGGCCTAGGCAAAGAATTTATGACTAAGACCCCAAAGGCAATTACAGTAACAACAAAAATAAATAAATGGGGCTTGATTAAACTAAGGAGCTTCTGCACAGCTAAGGAAACAATCAACAGAGCAAATAGACGATCTACAGGATGGGAGACAATATTCAAAAACTATGCAGCTGATAAAAGGCTAATATCAAGAATCTACAAAGAACTCAAACAAATGAGCAAGAAAAAATACAAACAGCCCCATTAAAAAGTGGGTGAAAGACATGAACAGAAGCTTTTCAAAAAAAGATAGACAAATGGCCAATAAACATATGAAAAAATGCTCATTTCACTAAACATCATGAAAATGCAAATTAAAGCCACAATGAGATACCACCTTATCCCTGTTAGAGTGGCTTTTATTAAAAAGTCTAAAAAGTATAGATGCTGGTATGAATGCAGAGAGAAAGGGATGCTTATACACTGTGAGTGGGACTGCAAATTAGTACAACCTTTATAGAAAACAGTATGGAGATTCCTCAAATAACTGAAAGTAGACCTACCATTTGATCCAGCAATCACACCACTTGGTATCTACCCAAAGGGAAATAAATCATTTTATCAAAAAGACACCTTCACTCAAATATTTATTGCAGCACAATTCATAATTGCAAAGATCTTGTATCAATCTTGGCATGCATCCATTCATGAGTGGATTAACAAAATGTGGTTTATGTATACCATGGAGTATTACTCAGCCATGAAAAAATGAATTAATGCCTTTTGCAACAATTTGGATGGAACTGGAGACTATTATATTAAGTGAAATATCTAAAGAATGGAAAAACAAACACCACATGTACTCACTATTAAATTGGAACTAACTGATGAGCTCAAATGTGCAGAGAAGGAAGTAAAACTCTGGAAATCAAACAGGGGTTGCGGGAGGAGGGGATGGGTAGAAGCCTACCTAATGAGTACGGTGAACACTGTGTGGGTGATGGGCACACTTACAGCAGTGACTCAAGCATTACAGAAGTGATCCATGTAACCAAAAACATTTGTACCCCCTTTGAAACATTTTGAAATAAAAAAATAATAAAATATTTTTTTTAAAAAAGTAAGAGGACTATTTGTCACACATAGTTTATTTTAAATTCACTTGCTAATTGGGGCTAGGGGCTGTGTTTGTTAATTGTGTTTATCCCAAGGGTAAATAAGCTTCTCACACCTTCCTGACAAAAGGTAGTTTCGCATATTGGATGGAGATGTCTGCCTTTGTTAGGCTCCTACTGCCTCACAAAAACTAGGACCTAGGGGCATTATCCTCCTTGGTGATTACATTTCAAAAAGGTGGTTCTCAGGTCATTGAGGAAAACTTTTCTGGGTATTGAAGCCCTTAAGAGGCTAATTTGCTCTGTTAAAGATTTATATACATGCCAAAGACATAAAAAGAACTTAACACTACAAGTTTTCTAAACTAAATAACCCAAAAAAGGGAAAGGGGAAGCCCTTTCACTTATTTTCAACAGAAAGATTTAAACTTCTTATTTAAAATTTGTATTTGCTCTTAAAAATTTCTTCCTTGTCTTACTATAAAATAATAATATTACAAATTTCTAATTATCTGTGTTGCTATTTCTACATTTTTCTAGGCAAGTTGCAAGTGTCTATAAATTCAGCAAGCCCAGTGAAATTAAAAAAAAAATCCTTTGAAGTTTGTGATAAATAAATCTTTTGTTATTTTATTATTTTAGCGGTTTTTTCCCCCAGAAGCAAACAGGAGATTTTTAGCTTTCTCCCCTCCCAGGGAAGACTTTTTGGTTAAGAAAAAGGTTTTTGTCACAAAAGCAATTTTACCAATGTTATCTATATTGTAACAATGCCTTGAAACTGAAAGATATTGCCTTTTCAGATACTGAAACTCTTTTGATCTCTTTCTTATGACAGAAAGAAAAGTGTTGGGTTAGGGTACTGTCACAATGACAAGGGTACAATGACAAGGTAGAAAACTGAAAAGGAAAGAAGACAGTCCCATTGTCCCCCAATGGAATGCACTGCTGTCATTTCTACTCACAGCAATTAATTGGCTATTACCACTTAAGTAAGAATATGGCCAGATTTGGAGCCTCAGTCCAGCTGGTAAAATAATTTTCGAGTCTTAGACTTCATTGACAGGACTAAAGTCTTCTATCATTTATTAAATGATCCATGCACCAAATGTTTATGGTTATGGGGAAATATATTCGATAGAAGGAAAAGGGAAATAACCATGAGACAAAATGTATGGTAAAAATAGCTATCTTTCTAATCACTATTATTTAAAAGATTATTAGCCAAATTAATCAAAACAGTTTTGCACTCTGGCCCGGTGTTGTTCTAGTTCAGGTACTCTGGGAACGTATCTTAATTTTCAGCACAACTCATCTGCTACCTCTTAACCTTAAGAGGTATTTTTTAACACCCAGGACCCATGTCTTTACTCCCTCTGTTCAACCACAGAGACCTCCTCCCATTCCTTAATTCAGTACTTACTCTCCAGACTCTGAGCCTATGTACATGCCTTTTATTCAGCTTAGAAGATTCAACCTGCCCTCAACCCCCAGTTATCCATTCACAGAGATCATGCTTTTCCTTCTGTAAGTTTCCTCTCACTTGCCGTTTTGTCAGAGGTTTTATTGGAACAACCCAAACAAATAGCACCTTCTCCTTCATTTTAGAACTTCTCTCAACCAATTTGCCTTGCCTTATAGTTCCTCCTACTATTTGGACAATGCTTGACATGGGTAAGGGCAAAGTTGTTAAGTGCACAATGAGTTACCACCTTTTTTATAACCTCTACTGAACCCTTTTCTACTCACTAGGGTCATATGATTTTCTAAGTAGACTTGAACCTAAAATCTTCTACCCTCTTCTCATATGATTCCACATTTCCAGTTTCCTAGGCTATTGTATCCGCACTTATCCCATAACTTTGCTGCCTTTAATCTTATACTGTAGTTAGCTATGTGCAGAAGTCTCCACTACAATAATTAAAGCCTTTTGAAGGTAAAGGCTGGTTTTCTTTTTGTATCTTTAAACACTACAAGTTTAGTTGCTAATAAATTGCCTGGGCTGTAACTTGTATGAAATAATTAGTTGCAAAATATTAAAATGTATTTACATATATCATGTATTGGTAAAAATCTGTGATTTTCTATGCAGTTGAGATAGCTCAAATTAAAGCAAATTTAAAAAATGAATATTGCAGAATGAATTTATCAACTTTCCCAGGAGGATATTGGAATTTGGATGGTGGAATTTATTGTTCTATTCCAAAGATAAATTGATACTTGGAAATCTATTCTTACAGTTATTTGATACCATGGAGGTGTTCAGATTCTCCTTATATAACACTGTATAGACAGCCTGCTCCTCTATTTTCTAATGATAATTACTCTATTAGATAATTGATGGATCATTGACCTATTGCTTCTAAATAAGGAGCCTTTTTGATTTCTATATGGTGTCCTTTCTTGTTGGATATTATTCTGTAAATTTGCAGGGTTTGTCACAGAAGAAATTGTGAATTGTGGTGTTTTTTTTTTTCTTTTCTTTTTTCCATTTTGGGAGATTGTCACAGTAACTTAGCCCAAAATGTTTTACTCCATGGAGAGAGGGAGCTCAAAAGCACTTCAATATCTGAGAAGTATCTTTCAATTTCAAGGCACTGTTATTCTACAGATAAAACTGATAGAGTTGCTTTGGGGGAAGAATTTTTTTTTTTTCTTAACCCCATAGTCTTCTCTGGGAGGGGAAAAAGCTATCAATCTCTTGTTTAGTTCAGAAAAATAAAGTTAAAATAATTAAATAACAAAAGAGTCATTTTACATCAAATTTCAAATATAGTATCTCTGAAATAACTTCATAAAATAACAAAAGCATGAAACATTATTTTTAATCCGCTCAGTATTAAAATGAGAAGGAACCTCCCTATCCTTGGAGCACTTTATATAAGAAATATATCCATAAACAATAGTTTGAAAATTTAAAACTTCTGTTATATCATATCATATGATATCTATTTAGTGCTCAAAATATAGTAAGGATGAAGAATATTTTCTTCATGGAGATAAAAGATGATAAACTGGGTTATGGGTTCATTATTAAAAGCATTCAAGTATGTCCAGATTATTTTTTCTGATCATGTTATTATATGAGAGATATATTAAAACCCTGAAGATAGATGGATGGATAGATAGAGACAGCAAGCTTGGTGTATCTTTATGGTAGCAAATTATGTAAAATTAGTGATATTAGATACCATATTCCAATATTCTGCAAATATATTGTGCATTAGAAACAATTTTAACTGTAGTAGAAGGGGCCTGGTTGTTACCTGATTATTATTATATTAATAAAAATAGAGATGGTTTCCTGTCCCACTACTAGGTATATGTATCCAAAAATAAATAAATAAAATCAGTAGGTGGAAGAGGTATTTGAGGGAGCGATTTTAGTTTCTATGGCTACCCTCAGGGAAAAATGGAATGGGGAGGCAGGAGGACAGGAGATGGTCAGAGAAAAACTTGCTTCTGAAGGTTTCATTTTGGGCTACTGTTTTCAGAGCCCCATCAAGTTCATATTCTGGTCTCCACCTTATCCCTTAAAATGCCAGTGAAAAATATTCTGTTAGCAGCAGTTTCAGGGATCTGTGGACATTTCTACCACAGAGAGAAATCTGACTTCCTTTTCTTCATTTTGAGAATGAAGAAACATCACACACACACACACACACACACACACACACACACACACGTACACTGACAACTTTACATGGAAACTACTTTCAAATGAAAAAAAAAGATTAGTGCACTATAATATAGGGTAACATCTGTGGCACTGAAATTAGAATGTTATAATGAAATAACATGAACAGACTAATTTGAATAACATCATAGGGTGCAAGATGTGAGCAAGTCTCATCCCGAGCATGGCCTCTCTTATTTCCTTTGCCATAAAGCCTTGCTGAAGATTCCTCTGAACTCATGAAAGTGAGATCAATACCGAAATCATCCCTCCACCTCTCCCATTAGAAACAAAGTGCTGTTTTTTTTCCTTATAATTTTGAACTCCAAATGTGACATATGATGTGATGATTTGGATTTTTTTAAAATGGGTACTGATGTGTGAGTGTTAGGCCTAGAATGGAAATATCAGTGTTAATAAAGTTGGAATTACTCACCTCTTAAAAGGCAATGTGCCCTGTTGTTCAGCTGTGGAAAATGGAGACTGGCTGTTTCATTACTTACCTTAGGAATTTTCTTCCTTTTAACAACCAATTAATTTTGCCACTGTTTGGTCTAAATTATACTTACACCTCTCCTAAAGAATGCACAGTAAGACTTCTTGCTGAAAGATTATTACTACAGTTTCTAGGCAAGGATTAATCCACTTTCCTGTTTTCTCCAGAAGATATTGTTTATTTGTTTTACTTATTATAGTCTCTGGTTTTAAGATATATTTAATATTAAAGACATACTTACAAATATTTTTATTCATGTAACATTTTTCTTCAAAACATTAACCAGTCCCTTCTTGATTAAGGATTGAAGAATTTTATAACTATTCCTGAGACATTGGCCACAGGCAAGATATCAAATAGGTTTTATATAGAAAATAAAACTGGAGCCAGTGCTACTTCATGGTTTGGCCAGAAGGTAATTATTTATTTATTGAACCAAAAGTGGTATACACACATTCTTTCCTTCAGTATATAATATAGTCTACTTTATTTACTTTCCTTGATTAATGAAAACATTCTGTTTAGATATTTGTAATGCCTGTATAAGCTGAAAAGATATGATAGATTCAGGATCTCAAAACTTCCCAAAAAGAAAATTATTTATAACATAATGAAAATCCTAACACAAATTTTTTCTAAAATTAAGGCTATTAAGTTATCATAAAAAAACAAGGAACAAAAAGTATAACTGAGTAATATGTGGTAGTAATGGAATTTGTAAGAGAATGGATTTTGTAAGCCACAGGTCTTTGAATCCCACAAATTCTCCAATAGTAAACAATAGAATTAAGGAAAGATTTTCGTGAATTTCTAATTTTAAGGACAATAGTGCATGTGTTGAAACATTTTTTATTTAGTCATGACTGGCATTTTTTCACAATTAGAGTATATAAAAATTTTAGAGTAATTTAAATCATAATTTTAAAATCAACTTGAGAACCTTTTTATATTTTGAAAAGATTTACATATTCTGTTTTATAATTGATATTTCTTTGTAATAAGACATGTTATAAACATAGACTAGAATATATATAATACATATTCTATTCATATATAACATGCATATTCTATACATATATAAAACAAATATATATGTGTATACGTTATATATATGAAAATACATTTTGCTATATGTTCAAAGAAAATTTACCACGTCTTTAAAGAGCAATGAAAATAAATATTTAAATACAATGAATATTTTAGTTTAGTATTGAAGGGTGTAAACTACTATTGCTAAGAAAGCTGAAATGTTTACTTACATCCGAATAGAAAATAAAACCTTGGGCAATATAACACAGAAACAACATTTGAAACTATCATTTAAACTATAACTGTTACATTGAGTTGTGTTTGCTATCTAGTGTTAAACCTACATGGAACAGAAAAAATAAATTCTACTGAAAATTTAGAGAAGGAACATAATATGGACAATACTTAAAACATAAAAGTCAGGCAGAAAGGTGAGTAGATATGTCGCATTATGTTAGAGAATGTCTGCTACAAGTATGAGAAAATTGAAATTGAGAAACATTGAAATGACATATAAAGAGGGAAAGTTCAGTAACGTAGATTTTCCAAAGGATGTGTCAAATTGAGGAATTCATAAAAACATGGCTATAATGAATCGGGAAATAAAGAATTCATACTTTAAATTCAAAAATCCTAAAAAAAACTGTAAATTTTAAAATTTTATATAAAAAGCCCATAGCAGAACTTTGTATATTTTGCTAATAAAATAATGAAATGATAAAGGATCAAGGCCAGAGACAGTGAAAAGATGGCTGACTGGAGACATTGGTTGCCATATCATCCCAGAGGGAAGGAAGGGCTTCAGATAGAGCAGAGAGAATGGGAACAGCTCAGGTGTAGTTTTGGGGGAAAGGTGTAGGAGCCTGCCAGAGACTCTACAGAAAGAAACTGTGAAGTGGAACCCTAAGAAAACAGATATTTACAGTGATCAACCCTGGAGAAACTTGGAGCCCAGTGAAGGTAGTAGGTGGAGTTTTTGTTTTTCCTCTCACACAAGTCGGGCAGTCGGTGGGCTTCAGGGCTTCTTGGGATCATTTCCTTTCTAATGAGCCCAGAGCACAGCTGCAACTACTGAACTGGGACCTTCTTGAAAATAAAGCATCGGGCTTCCAGACCTTTTGGGGTTCAGCTCCCAGGACAGGACCATAGGCATAGCCTAGAGGGCACATGTCATACTGCTTCTCTGCCCATACTGCCCCTTTCTCTGCCCTAGGGAGCTCCAGTCCTTCAGTTTTCACATCACCTGTTCCCACACAGTTCCCAATTCCTTCCCAGATTGCAGTGGGCCCCAGGAAACTTGTGTGATCCCCGAACTTGGACATTCTGTGCAGGCTTCCTTGCAGGGAGAGAGACCAGGAAACTTGAGTGCTGGCACTCTTCCATTTAGAGTCTTTTTCTCCCCCCCGCTCCTCCCTCACCCACTACAGCTGAGAGGTGCCACTGAACTGACGCTTTTGAAAGCACCCCTCGGCACTCTGCTGGTGCACCCTAGAGTCTGAGGTTTACACAAAGAGAGGGGCCCACACCTTTCCGCTTGAGGACCTGCAGTGGACCTACGGGTGCTCGGTCTGGGAGTTCCCTACCTGCCAACATTCCCTGGAGAGACCTGCCAGTTAGACAAGCATGTGGGACAAATCCCATACCCCCAAGGTTTGATCGGGATGCTTGAGCTCAGTGAATTTGGGCACCTGTTTACATTCAGACACTGGAAGGATCTTTCAGGGTAGGGAAAGAGTGAGGGGGTCAGAAGTCACTCCTGATAAACAGTCTGTGAATTGCATACAGCCCCTTCCCTATGAGCAGAGTTTCCAGTTTGGTGGGGCTGCTTCAGCCCCCTTTCCAATGGCCTTTCCCAGCAGCCTGGGAGTCGACCTTTGATCCTTGCTGGGACAGTTCCATGACCTACTTCTGTGGAGCCTGACGGGTCACCTAACCTAGCCCTGCCCAGCACTGTTCATTGATGTCTGTGCATTGAAGAGTTAGGTAATTATTCTAATCTTTGTAGTCTAGGCTTGTTTATACCCATCCTTCTTGAGAAGGCTTTCCAGGTATTCAAAGGGAATTGAGTGCTGTAAGTCATTAGTCACTGCACCATATTAGTGCTAGAGGGCTTCCCAAGCCCAGTAACACTGTGACTCTTGCATATTCCTGGTGTGCTGCCTTGCTGGACTTGATTAAGAAATGAGAGAATTGCCTGGATTACTAGGCAAAGCCTCTCACTCTCTTCCTTCACTTTCCCCCAAACAGGAAGAGTCTCCCTCTCCATGCTGGGCTGCCTAGGGTTGTGGGAAAAGTGATGTGAACATTCCCTCATGGCCACCATATCTGGGACTGTACTGGGTCACACCTAAAGTCAGCATAGTCTTGACCAAGGCCTGGGTCACCTACTGCCTGGCTAGCACTGTGTTTATTCAAGACCCAAGGGCTCCTTAGTCATCAGGTGGTGAACCCTGACAGGACTGGGTCCTTCTCTTCAGTGAATCGGGTTCCCTGGAGCCCAGGTTGAGTCTAGAAATGCCATCCAAGAGGTAAGGCCTGGAACCAGGAGCTTCAGGAATCTGCTTTATATTTTATTTTACTGTGGCTGTAGTTCTCTTTACTTTGTATTAACTGATTAATCTATTCCATTATTAATTTTTGAGGAAACTCCATAGTATTTTCCATAATGGTGGAACTTACATTTCAATCAACAGTGTGCAAGTGTTACCTTTTCTCCACATCCTGACATCTCTACATCATGTTATCTTTGGTCTTTCTGATAATAGCTATCCTAACAGGTGGAGATGATATCTCCTTGTGAATTTAATTTGCACTACCCTGATGATTAGTGATATTGAGCTTTTTTTCCTATACCTATTGGCCATTTGCTTGTCTTCTTTGATACATGTCTACTCAGGAACTTTGCCCATTTTTTTTTACAGGGTTAGGGGGTTTTGTTTGTTTGTTTGTTTTAATTTTATTGGGGGAAAACTACAAAACTTTACAGTAAATGTTTACAGTCACAATTTGTAGTGAGCTGATTTTCCGAAATATATTACCACTCAAGTTGACTTATCTTGTTACATTCAAAAACCTACTCTGTCAAAGTAGTCCAGAGAGTACATACATAGTGTTCCAACTGTATCTACGTACAACCAATCTGTATGCTCAAAAACTACATAACTTTGCCCATTTTTAAAATTGGTTTATTTGTTTTCCTTGCTATTGAGTTATTTTAGATACTTATATATCTTAGATATTAACCCCTTGTCAGATGTATAGTTTGCAAATACTTTCTCCCATTATGTAGGTTGTCTTTTCATCCTTTGGATTGCTTCCTTTGCTGTACAGAAGCTTTTTGGTTTGATGCCATCTTATTGGTCTATTTTTCCCTTTTGTTCACTATTCTTTGGGTTTCATATCCAAAAATCAGTGCCCAGAGCAATGTCATGGAGGTTTTTCCCTATGATTTTTTTCTAGTAGTCTTATAATTTTAGATCTTACATTAAATTCTGCAATCAATTTTGTGTTGACTTTTGTATAAGGTGTGAGATAAGGGTCTAATTTTATTCTTCTACAAGATTTCTTGAATAATACTTCAAAAGTACAGGCAACCGAAGCAAAATTGGACAAATCACATCAAACTAAAAAGCTTCTGTTCAGAAAAGGAAACAATCAACAAAATAATGAGAAAGCCCATAGAATGCGAGAAAATATTTGCAAACTACCCATCTGACATGGGATTAATAACTAGACTATATAAGAGCTCAAACTGCTCAATAGAGAAAAAAAATCAAATCTGATTAAGAAATGGGCAAAAGACCTGAATAGACATTTTTCAAAGGAAGACAAATAGCCAACAGGTATATTTAAAAATGCTCAACATCATTAGTCATCAGAGACATGCCAATAAAAATTACAATGAGATATCATCTCACTCCAGTTAAAATGGCTTTTATCAAGAAGACAGGCTGTAATGAGTGCTGGCAAGGATGTGGAGAAAGGGGAACCGTCATACACTGTTGGTGACAATGTAACTTAGTGCAACCACTGTGGAGAACAGTAGGGAGATTTCTCAAAAGAGTAAAAATAGAACTACAATGTGATGCAGTAATCCGACTGCTAGGTATATATCCAAAAAAAGGAAATCAGTATATCAAAAAGATATCTGCATTCCCATTTTTATTGCGACACTATTCACAATAGCTGAGATTTGGAATGAACCTCATTGTCCACCAATGGACAAAGAAAATGTGGTACATATCCACAATGGAATATTATTTAGCCTTAAACAGAGTGAAATTCTGTCATTTGGAACAACATGGATGGAACTGGAGAACATTATATTAAGTGACATAAGCCAAGCACCAACAGACAAACTGCCAATTTTCTCACTCAGATGTGGGAGGTAAATATTAAAAGAATTGACCTCATGGAGACAGAGAGTAGAATGATGGTTACCAGAGGCTGGGAAGGATAGTGGGGAGAAGGCGGATAACGTGGGGATGATTAATGGGTGCAAAAATATAGTTAGATAGTTAGGTAGAATGAACAGCATTTGATAGCACAACAAAGTGACTGTTGTTGCAATAAGTTAGAGTATACTTTAAAATAACTTAATGAGTGGAATTGGAATGTTCCTAACGCAAATAAATGATAAATGCTTGAGGTGATGTATACCTCAATTACCATTGTTTGATTATTACACATTGTATGTCTGTATTGAAATATCATATGTACCCTATAAATAACCTTTATGTACTCATAATTAAAAATAAAAATTAATTGAAAAAATTATCAAATAAAAATAATCATTTAGAAAATAAAAATATATTAAAATTTTAGGATGAAAAAATAAACTAAAAAAGATCTGTTTAAGTGGAAGATTTAAAGTATTCTAGAGAGCTGAGATGAATTGAGCACAAATCCTAGGTTGCTAAAATCAGCCAATATGTACAAAGTATTCAATAAATTATCTGTATATTTATTTAATAAAAACATATCTAGAAAATTGCTTTTAATACAATCATAAATTAAATTTACACAAAAGAAAGACATTGGATCAGCTTGAATTAAAGTCATTTGTTGTTATGAAGCCAATGAAACTGGCTTTTCTGAAGGAAAGTTCAATGGGGCAAAAAAAGTTCCAGTAATTGAAAAGGGAAGATAGTATATTCAGTTTAATCAGTATTGGAAGTAAAGGGAAGTTATGAATTGGGTTTTTAACTCACACAAAAAGTAATTTTAGTAGCTAAAGTGTCTTGAAAGACAAAAGAAAATGATCTATGTTTCCTATGAGAGAACAAATACAAGAGTTATTTAAGTAGTACATAGTGAAAATAAGGCACACTGTGATATGTGAACCTGTAAACTAAATTTTGATAATAGAGAAACTGCCATAACATTCATCATGGGACTTGGAATAAAACTGAAAGGGAACCCTTTGATTAAAGATAATTCTTTCTCTATCTCTCAGTCTTATCTAGTTTCCAACTGTTTGTAAAACTCATCTGAACACAAACTCTCTTGCCTTGCCTTTCATTCTTTTCTGCTGTTGCTTTTTAAAAAAAAAAATGTTTTAGCTCAGCTTCACAACAAAAAATTTAATTCCATAAGGACTTTGGAATTTTTTTTTAATAAAATGAATAATGAGTGTTTTGCTCTCTATTTAGAAGATGTTGATGCTTTGTGACCAAAAATATACCATAGAACTTAATTTTTGTTTATACTAATTTGACTGTGATAAAATTGGTTTTGTTATAACATTGTTTCACTTAAAGTCTCAGTTTCTAAGAACCTATCCAAGGTGTTAAGTGAAGACTTAATGTACATAAAATTAAATTCAATAACTTTAACGGCTGGCCTTCCAATCATCTTCCACTACACACGCACACACGCACACACACACACACACAGAAATATATTGGGTTGTTTTGTTTGTTTTTGCTTGTTTGTTTGTTTATTTAAAGATGGTGCACAGACCGGCAGCCTGGGGATTCTCTTAAAGTTTTCTTGTGCCTCCATCAATGTCCAGTCTTCATCGTGATATATCGGCTCTCTTTTCTCAACAACACATCTCTCTTTCTCTCTCTCCTCTTGCACTCACTCTGCATTTCTCCTGTATTTTAGATTCTCATCGTCTTGGTCAAGATTACTATTATAACATTGTAAGTGATAGCTTGCTCTCTCTCTCTCTCTCTCTCTCTCTCTCTCTCTCTCTCTCTCTCTCTCCATTATGGTCATATCAAGAAATTTACCATACTCTGCTAGAATAATCTTTTTTTAAAAAAACTCATATGGATGATGTTATCTCCTGTTTAATGATTTTTATTGCTCTTAAGATAAAATGCAAATGCATTATTATGGCATATGGTACCTCTCCTGTTTTCTTTCTTTCTCTCAACACAAAATATGCTCATTTTTCAGACATGCTGAAGTATTTAAATTCTTCCAAATTTATCATACTTTTGCACACCTCCATAACTTTCCTCTATCTTGAATCATCTTTTGCCCTTTTTCACTTGATTGCCTTTTTGAATAGAAGAAAAATGATCTCCCATGGTATCATTCCTTGACTGTAATAAGTATTCTTGCAGCATCTTGTACATTTTTATCAAACTTATTAGAAATGCTCATTTAATTGCCAATGTATCTATTATGCACAAAATAAAACAATTACTAAAATGCAATCTCTAATTTCAAGGAGGTTATATTCAATTGAGAAATATTAAAATATCTTAAAAATGAGTACATACAAGGACACAAAACATATTTTCTTGCAGGTGTTTTCTGTACCAATTTTTATAAAATCCAAAATCTCTTAAAAGCAACCTTTCTTTCAAAAAGTCAGTGTCAATATCCTCTCAAGTGATCACCCAAACATAATCTCATATCCCTTTAATGCATTATCAACACTTCTGGGGGACTGATGTTTCTAAAATATAGATTGGATTCTGTAACTTCCCGGCTTAAAAGCTTTCAATGGCACCATATCGTCTATGGGATAAAATCCAAACTCGGTGACATTGCCTTCATGGGCTATTAAAGTCTGACTCTAAATTACCTTTCATGCTTTATCTTCCCCAAGTTCTACTCTGATTTTAGCAACAACAAACCATATCATTCTTTGAACCTACCGTGACTTCCAACACCTCTCGTCTCAGCATGTTGTTCGTTTTTCTTGAATACTATTTCCACTTGGAGAATCAATACTAGCAAAACTACATTTTCCTCTCAAGCCTTCTTTGTCTGACCTATCCCTGAGAGTATTAGCTCGTTATTTTATAACCACAGATACTTACTAAATACTAGTGCAATAGTGTGGTTATGTTGTGTTTCGTTTTAGAATGAATACTTATTTCTCTATTAGAGTGGAGAGTCCTCAAATGCACAGGCTATGTTTATTAAGTTTTGTATTTCCAGGGCTCAGCATAGACTATGCTTTAAGAGCATTAATATATGTTTTTGAAATGAATGAATAAAAATCATGTGTACATACTCACATATGTACTTTTATCTATCTGTATTGTTTTATCTATCTTGATTATTAAAACATATTGTCCATCTATATTACACATATAAAATATATACTATGTATACCAATAAGTATATACTGTGTGTATGCATATTTTAAATAATAATAAGAGCACTCCTGTATTCACCATCAGAAAGTGGGTACTTTGACTTAAGAAAATGTTGTATGGAATGCCATGGTATAAATTTGACATTATATAAACTCTTGGATCATGCTGCTGGCAAAGACACTGGGGCAGGAAAGGCAAACCCAAATCTAGGACAGATGCCAATTCAAAACAAATGAGCTACTGTCCCCCACAGTCTGGACCAGTTTGATGTAACCAATAAAGTACCAAGTGACTGGCCCGTCCCATTAGTTGACTCTGCTCTATTGAGTGTCCCATGCTTGCCTCTGATATTGGCAGGTTGGACTTTCAACAGTGGTAGTAGTCAGATCTGACAAAGGAAAATCTTGTTGTTGGGCTTTTCCCTTCATGTGCTCATTGCCCAAGCATTGGGATGGCTGAGAGCAAATTCTGGCTAATATCCTTTGGATCCTCTTACCTCTTACCTCTCTCTTCCAGGTTGAATGCTCTCAGCTGGGTATTAATGTGAGACGTGAATTTTCATGCTTTTTGCCCTTGTTGTTACTTCACCGAATTTAAATCTTGCTCATCTTTGATGTTCCAATCTTGCTTTTTGCAAGTCCTTGAACAACCAACTCAGCCATTTGTGCCTCCAAAGTCTATGTTTATAAATGTATACCACATCTACCTACATGTTTCTCATGGCTATTCTCCTTGGGAGAATTTCTCCTTACCATTGTCTTTAGGGCAATCTCTGAGTTAGGGTGTGGTAAGATGAAAGTTTAGTTTGGCTTACGGCAACACATCAAGTTTACCTCCCTCACTGAGGAAACCCTCCATGAAGCTATAGGTTTGGGCCAAGAAAGAAGCATTATTTCTAGGGAGTAAGTGAAAAAACGTACATTTCTTCATGTAAATTATTACTCCCTCTAGACCTGCTACATGCACTATTTCAATCATACAATGAATTGTATTGCACATTTGACGTCATTGGTGGAGACCTCTGGTTGCATATTCAATAGATGTTCCACATGCAGTATTCTCTTTCTGCTGGGCTCTGTAGTACATAAGAATCTGGTTTTCAGAGAGCACATAGTCCTGTGTTGTAGATTGCATGACCCTGAAAGACATGCAACATCATAATCCAGCCTGGATAACTGACACCACCAAATTTAAAAGAGTCAGGTGGCTGATGCCCAGGAAAGTTTTCATTGCACTAGAACAGTAGTTATAAGTGCAAAATATCCCATTAAGTTCTATGACTCTATCTTAATGGTAGGATTTTTGAGGAACAATAATTTGCTCCTCTGTTTCAGAAAGTCCTATTTGATGTGGCAGGCTTGAAACGTTTTTGGAGTTTATTTACCACTTTTGGGATGCATGTAACTTACTAGGGTATCCAGACTACTTGTTGGACACCAGACAGAATTAGCATAGTGAAATCAATATAATGATCAGTGCGATGCCCAATAAAATTCCAAGAGATGCCCAAGGCCACAGAAGATCATAATGTGATAAAAGCAAGAGCATGACTATAGCCCTTGTCCAAAACTTTGAATGAATATTGATCCCCTTAACATATTAAAATGTATTACATCTGATGCTCTTTATTGATGGAGAATGGCTGGGACTACAGTCTTGCACCAACATAATTCAGAAGTTTTTTTTTATTTCAGCATACTATGGGGGTACAATTGTTTAGGTTACATATATTGCTTTTGCCCCATTTGAGTCAGAGCTTCAAGCATGTCCATCCCCAAGACAGTGCAAACCACACCCATTAGGTGTGAATATACCCATCCCCTCCTCCCCCTCCCACCTGCCCGACACCCAGTGAATGTTACTAGTATGTGTGCACATAAGTGTTGATCAATTAATACCAATTCAATGGTGAATACGTATGGTGCTTGTTTTTCCATTCTTGTGATACTTCACTTAGTAGAATGGGTTCCAGCTCTATCCAGGATAGTACAAGAGATGCTAAATCACCACTGGTTTTTGTAGCTGAGTAGAACTCCATGCTATACATATGTCACATTTTATTAATCCACTCATGTATTGATGGACACTTGGGTTATTTCCACATCTTTACAATTGTGAATTGTGCTACTATACACATTCTAGTGCAGATGTCTCTTTTATAGAATTCATTTTTTTCCTTTGGGTAGATGCCCAGTAATGGGATTGCTGGATCAAATGGTAGTTCTACTTGTAGCTCTTTGAGGTATCTCCACATTACTTTCCACAGAGGTTTACTAGTTTGCAGTCCCACCAGCAGTATATGAGGGTTCCTATCTCTGTGCATCATGCCAGCATTTATTGTTTTGGGACTTTTTGATAAAAGCCACCCTCACTGGAGTTAAGTGATTATTCATTGTGATTTTCATTTGCACTTCCCTGATAATTAGAGATCTTGAGCATTTTTTCATGTTTGCTGGCCATTAGTGTCTTCTTTTGAAAAGTTTCTGTTCATGTCCTTTGCCCACTTTTTAATGGGGTTGTTTGATTTTTTTTCTTGCTGATTTTACTGAGTTCTATACAGATTCCTGTTATCAGCCTTTTATTGGATGCGTAGCATGCAAAATTTTCTCCCATTTTGTAGGTTGTTTGTTCTCATGATAGTTTCCTTGGCTGTGCAGAAGCTTTTTAATTTGATCAGGTCCCATTTATTTATTTTTGTTGTTGCTGTGATTGCCTTTGGGGTCTTCTTCATAAATTATTTGCCTGGGCCAATGTGTATAAGAGTTTTCACAACATTTTCTTCTAGAATTCTTATACTTTCATCCCTTAAGTTAAAGTCTGTTAACCACCATCAGTTGATTTCTGTGACAGGTGAGAGGTGTGGATCCTGTTTCAGTCTTCTATATGTGGCTATACAATTTTCCCAGCACCATTCATTAAATAGGAATTCTATTATCTGAAAACCTTATAGTTATGCGAGGAAATAATTATTTCATCACTTTACTGGCTAAAATTTCTTCTGGTTATTTTATTATCAAGTACTAAATATGGGCAACCTATGTGTTAAGCTTGACCAGCAGATCTGTTTTATTTTGTTAGGGTTTTCAAATGTTTTAATTAATTGGCAATAGCTGAAAATGAATAATTCTCATTTAAGCATAGATTTTTATTCCTTGCTGAGAAGAACAAGAAATTTGACAACAATTAGGCCACATTTCTCATGGGAAAAATCATCTGGAGCTGAGTAGCTGCTACTTCATTTAACCTGGCTCTTTCCAATTTGCAGGAAACTCCATTACTCTCTTCTATTTTAGACCCGATGCTTAACAAAAATTATCCATTCCCTGTTTGGGTCTTGTAGGTTCTTTTTGTTATGCTGGATTTTTGACTTTAAATTTTCCTGATTATTTATTTTATTTTTATTGTGTGAAAATACATTACCAATGATAAAAAACAATGACTTTCAAAATTACTTTGTAGGAAATCCTTTTTTTCAAACAAAGTATTACTAGGAAACAATACAACTGGACACAAACAGTTTTCTCTTTGGAGGATTCCAGTTACTTAGTATTGTCCTCTGCTCAGTCTCTTCTCATGTCCACAGGTAACCTTTGATGTGGAGAGAAATAAATGGGAGCTGGGAAAGCAAGGATTCTGGCAACCTCAAAGCCTCTTAGGAGTATATTTTGCAAATACTTATTAAAATGCTTATTAATGTTATTTTATACTAAGAATTTCTTATTTTAAGGAAAAAAAATAAATTTAGACTTATAAACACCTACACAGCTCTGTAACTTTGTCCATCAGGTGTAGAGCTGAGAATCAAGATCCTATAAAAACTTGAAGGATGCAGAGGTACTACAAAGAGTCTCTTTGTGAATGAATTAAATCTAGTTAAGTGTTCTCATAATATAGTACACAGCTTGGCACCCCAGGACTGTGCTTTAGGGAATTTACCACCTATTTGTTTTTGTTACCAGTTATATACTATGTTGCTTTGATAATGAGTGCTACACTCAGAAGTACTCAACTGTTATATTCTTCCCCATTGATTTTTTAATCTCAAGGTGACCTAATCTGATTCATGCTTATACCTGCTATACAAAATTCCCAATATATCCTAGCAGGCTACACTAAAGGTAATAAAAGTTGCAAGTCATCTATCTAAAACTACCTGGATAATGAAAGCTCATTTCGGGAAGCTGAATAGATAAGATATTGATTCTGGTAAAAGACAATGTGTGCTCAACTCATGGTCTGGTAATAGAGCGAATAGAATTAGAGAGGCTGGCTGTCACCACAAATAACTTGAATCTCCTCATGAACTAAGATGGTTTTTAAATGTGTGAAACTTTCAACTTAGAGGAACTTAAAATATATAGCACTGCCAAGTAAAGTTGAGTGAATGTAAAGAACAATTTCATTATTTAATTAGGATCCAGATATTATACTTGATGTAACTCTTCAAATAAAATTAGCACAAGTTACTATTCTGCATTACATGTTAAATTGTAGAAAATTCCTTGTCCATTTTTTTAAAAGAGAAATTGACAATGTTTTTGTTTGTTTGGTTGGTTGGATTTCTTTATAGTGCCCTTTTGGGACCCACTATTCAATAATGAATGAAACAGAAACAGTACCTGAGTTTGTAGAATTTAGGTTCTAGTAGAAGAAACAAAAAATGTTAAATGTACAATAGGATGTCCTGTAGAAAAAAATGCTATAGAGGAAAAATTACCAGGGTAAGGAGAGAGTTTGGAGGAAATAGGAATAATTTTTTTTTCAATAGAGTTGTCAAAGAAAGCCTCTTCGAGGATGGCAATATTTGAGCACAGACTTAAGTGAAATGAAACTATAGCCATATGAATATCTGAGCATAAGGTTTTTAACCTGAGGGAAGATCAAGTAAAAATCCTCAGAAGAAAAGTGATAGGCATATTTAAAGAAAGAAGTACAGAATATTTGAAAAAGACTATGACTAGTTTGGTATGAAGTTCTTAGAGTTACCCAGGGACCAAGAAAACTAGGATCTTAAAGGGACCTTGTTAAGTACTATGAATGTTGTTCCATATATGGTTGAAAGACCATGCAAAGATTTTGAGTAGAAGTATGACAGTCATTTTAAAAGGAATACTCTGAAATGATTAATGTCACCAATCATCAGGGAAATGCAAATTAAAACCACAATGAGGTAACACCTTATCCCAGTTAGAATAGCTTCTATTAAAAAGTCCAATAACAATAGATTCTAGTATGAATGCAGAGAGAAAAGAACATTTATACATTGTTGGTAGGACTGCAAATGAGTACAGACCTTTGGAAAACAGTATGAAGAGTTCTCAAAAAACTAAATGTAGACCTACCATTTAATCCAGAAATCCCACTATTGAGTATCTACCCAAAGGAAAATAACACTTTTCATCAAAAAGACACCTGCACTCACATGTTTATTGCAGTGCAATTCACAATAGCAAAGATGTGGAATCAACCCAAGTGCCCATCAGTTCATCAGTGGATTAATAAGATGTATACCATGGAGTACTATTCAGCCATAAAGAAAGACGAATTAATACCTTTTGCAACCATCTGGTTGGAACTGGAGACCATTCTCCCATGTGTAGTATCTCAAGAATGGAGAAACAAACACCACATGTACTCACCAGAAAATTGGTTTCACTGATCAACACCTAAGTGCACATATAGGAATAACATTTATCGGGTTTTGGGCAGATAGGAGGGGGGAGGAGAGGATGGGTACATACATACATAATGAGTGCGATGCACACCATCTGGGGGATGGACACACTTGAAGCTCTGACTCTGGGGTGGAAGGGAGGAAAAAGGCAACACATGTAACCTAAACACTTGTACCCCCATAATATGCTGAAATAAAATAAATAAATAAATAAGATATGCATTGTATAAGTTATAAAAGAAATGATTTTTGAACTTCTTATTACTGCCACGAGAAACAATTGAGCCACCACATTGAGGCTTCCAAAGACAGTGGGACCTTTTCTCTTGGTGTCTTGAAGTGTTCTGAGGAATGCTCAGTCTGTGAACTCCCTGCTAGCTGGTCCTCCCTGGTACTGCTTGCCCTGCAGCTCCATCACAGCGGGGTATGCCCTGAGGTGGAGGGACATTGAATCTGCTTGGGCACCCCAGGGGCAACTTGAGATTTAAACAAGACTCTGGGACAAATGGGCCTAACAGACATTTACAGAGTATTTTACCCAAATACTAATGAATATACATTTTCTCATCAGCACATGGAACATTCTCCAAAACTGATCATGTCTTAGGCCACAAAACAAGGCTTACAAAATTCAAAAAAATAGAAATCATACCATGTATCTACTCAGACCACAGTGGACTAAAACTAGAAATCAACTCCAAGAGAAACACCCCATTCTATACAAAGTCATGGAAATTAAAACAACCTGCTGCTGAACGATTATTGGATCAATGATGAAATTAAGATGGATATTAAAAGATTCCTTGGACTGAATTTATGAAAACCCCAATGGCAATCGCAGCAACAACAAAAATAAATAAATGGGACTTGATTAAATTAAAATACGCTACACAGCCAAGGAAATATTTAACAGAATAGTCAACCTACAGAATGACAGAACATACTTGCAAGTTATACATCCAATAAAGCAGCAGTCCCTAACCTTTTTGGCACCAGGGACCTGTTTCATGGAAGACAATTGTTCCATAGTCCAGGGAATGGGGGGATGTTCCAGGATGAATCCAGTGCATTACATTTATTGTGCAGTCAAACCTCTCTGCTAATGATAATCTGTATTTGCAGTCATTCCCCAGCACTAGCATCACTGCCTCAGCTCCACCTCAGATCATCAGGCATTAGATTTTGATAAGAAGCGTGCAACTTAGATCCCTCACATGTGCAGTTTACAGTACGGTTTGGGTTCCCATGAGAATCTAATGCCTCTGCTGATCTGACAGGAGGCAGAGCTTATGTGGTGATGCGAGCAGTGGGGAGCAGCTGTAAATACAGATGAAACTTCCCTGGCTCACCCGCCACTCACCACCTGTGCAGCCCGGTCCCTAACAGACCATGGACCGATCCTGGTCCATAGCCCAGAGGTTGGGGACTGCAGTGATAAAAAACTAATAACTAGAATTTACAAATAACTCAAGCAAACCAGCAAGAAAAAAATCAAACAACCCCATTAAAAAATGGGCAAAAGACAGGAATAGAAGATTATCAAAAGAAGATAGACAAATGGCCAATAAACATATGAAAAAACGTTCAACCTCACTAATTGTCAGTGAAATGCAAATCAAAACCACAATGAGATATCACCTTACCCCAGCCAGAATGGCTTATTAAAAAATCCAAAAAGAATAGATGTCGACATGGATACAGAGAGAAAGGAATGCTTATACACTGTTGGTGGGACTGCAAATTAGTACAACCTCCACGTAAAACAGTGTGCAGATTCCTCACAGACTAAAAGTTGACCCATCATTTGATTCAGCAATCCCATTACTGGGTATTTACCCAAAGGAAAAAAAAAGTCATTTTATCAAAATGATACCTGCACTGAAATGTTTATCACAGCACAATTCACAATTGCAAAGATGTGGAGTCAACCCAAATGCCCATCAATTCATGAGTGGATCGATAAAATGTGGTATATGTATGCCATGGAGCACTACTCAGCCATGAAGAAGGGTGACTTAATGCCTTTTGCAATAATTTGAATGGAACTGGAGAGCATTGGTCTAAGTGGAGTATCTAAAGAATGGAAAAACAAACACCACATGTACTCACTGTTAAAGTGGAACATGTGCATAGAGGGAAGTAAAACTTAATGGAAAGGAGGAGGGGGAAAGAAGGAATGGAGGGAGATGGGCAAAAACCTATCTAACAGGGACTATCTGGGTGACCTGCACACTTTTAACCCTGATTTGAGTATTACAAAAGTGATCCTTGTAACCAAAAACATTGGTATGCCCATAATATTTTGAAATAAATAAATTTAGAGTTAAATATTCAGCCATATATGGTAACTATGTACTCTCGGATCAAAATTTCCTGTTTATCTTCTTGTACAGTAAATGCGGTTAGAAGTCACCTAAAGATATTTTTGGAATTATGTGTTGTACAAGTAAATGCGTAGATATATACAGTGATTATGTTTTTAGCAAAAGCACAAATGCATCTAGACCCTTTCACATGGAATTAATAAAAAGTGAAATTTTGGAAAACATCATCACAGCACATTCACTGGTCTACTATCTTGACACTTTTCTTCCTCTCTACATTGAATGTCACACAGCTCTCCCGAGGCAACCGCTTAGGAGTCATGCTTTATTTGATCCTACTTTTGAGCAACACAGACATCAGTGTTTATTGCAATGTCTGCTGTGATAAAACGGTGCCGGCAATAGGATGAATAAGGAAAAGCAATAGGTAAGAAAGGTTCAGTGATGTGAACACAACAGAGGTGAAGAAGAAAAGGGAAGAAAAATTCAACCTATAGACAATGAGGAATTGCATATGTCTTAGATGAGCAAATTGCTCTGCTGACATCAACAGTATAACACCATGAATAATAAAGAAATCATATTTTTCCTCTCATTTTCAACTCGAAAAGGAAAAAACTCTGCCACACAAGAGTAGCACCAAAGCACTTATTTTTTTTCTTTTCCTCCTTAAAATTATTTTAT
Organism: Lepilemur ruficaudatus; assembly: GCA_963574885.1. Lineage (NCBI taxonomy): Eukaryota > Metazoa > Chordata > Mammalia > Primates > Lepilemuridae > Lepilemur > Lepilemur ruficaudatus. Next base: position 111,193 of record CAUYRT010010663.1, read on the forward strand.
CAAATGTTATGTCAAATACATTTAGTTATTCCTTTTGTTCCTAAAATATTCTTGACCCAATCCATTCATGCTATTCTTCCATTCTCAGTTCAGCTGCCACCAGGAGCACAGTCATGCCAGGTGATTTAAACATCCAAGATGGTCTCTCCACACTGTTCCATATTCCCATAGCTGAGCGCAGCTTCCATCCTTCCCCCTTTATCAATCTCTTTCAACAAGCCCTCTGGAATTCAAACGCTGCCCTCACCAAACTCCCACACCATATCCTCAAAAATATTACACTTTGCTTCTCCCTTATCTTATTCTAAGTAGGACTTGGCTGTACTCTGAGCACATAAAGTCCCGGTAGAGCCCACTCAAATATAAGCTGTTTTTGCTGTTTTTCTCCAACTGTCTCTGGTTCTAGAGAAGTTTTATATGTTACATGCCACTGCTCCCTCTCCATTTCTAACCTTAAAACTTCTTTTTAAATCTTCTTCCTCCTTCAAAAACTCACATCTTTGAAAACCCACATATCTTCTCTCTTACTGCTACTTTTGTCACCTGTTTTAGTTACATCAATATCTATGTACATGATAAATACAAAACATTGGTCTTTCAGTTTCTTGGTTTCCTTAGCTCCAATGAATTTTTCCACAGTCTAACTTCATTCTCATACCCACTCACCTGCTTATTAGGTTGTATTTATCTTCCTCAACAGAAGCACCATCTCTCAGACTGTACTTTCTGATGTCCCACCTCTGGTCATTATCTCTTATCCTTCTATTTCACTGACTCCGCTATGCCCAGGCCAGCAGTTGCTAATCCACTGTCCCATGGTAACAACACCCTTACAAACATCCTTAACTTTTTTGCCTTTCTTTTCTATTGTTGTGTTAGTTTACAAAATGCTAAACCTGTTTGATAAATTGTAGGTATACTCCACATTTCTTTTTTTAAAATTTATTATTTAGATTTTTTTTTATTTCAGCATATTACGAGAGTACAAATGTTTAGGTTACAAATATTGTCTTTGCCCAACCCGAGTCAGACCTTCAAGCAAGTCCATCCACCAGACGGTGTGCACTGCACCCAATAGGTGTGAATATACCCATCTTTTTCCCCCCAACCTGCCCGACACCTGATGAATTACTATATGTGTCCTTAAGCGTTAGTCAGTTAAGTCAGTTAATACCAATTTGATGGTGAGTACATGTGATGCTTGTTTTTCCATTCTTGTGATACTTCACTTAGTAGAATGGATTCCAGCTCTATCCAGGATAATACAAGAGGTGCTAGATCACCAATGTTTTTTGTGGCTGAGAACTCCATGGTATACATATGCCACATTTTATTAATCCACTCATGTATTGATGGACACTTGGGTTGTTTCCAATTGCGTATTCCACATTTCTAATCAAACAGCTTAACATTTCTGGAGAAAATCAAACAAACCATACTTACCGATTTGCCTCATATTTGTGGCCACCAATTTCACATAGGCATTGAGCACTGACAGACAATTACACTGTGCTGCATAGAAATTAATTTTCTAGTTTTTGATATGGTAATCTCCCACCGTTTCTCCTGAAGAACTAAATCAGTTTTGCTATTAGGAACAAAAAGCTGCGATCTGATCCAAGTGATTTTCTCTTTCCACCACCACATCTGTACTTACATGTGCTCCCTTTCTTTGTGTTCTGTGAACATAGAAATATGTCTGCCCCCATTATGGACCATGGCTTCATTCACAGACAGGACCCCATTCTTTCACTCCATCTCAATAAAATATTTCCTGTAATGTTCCCCATCTTTACTGTATCTGCACTTTCCTTCCATTGTATTGGTATGCAAACATGCTAGATATCATTCAAGTCAGAAAAACAAAACTTCTTGACAAGTTGTCACAATCCAGTTGTCTCCCCATTTCTCAAATCCCCTTAAAAAGTTACACATTATTGCTGCCTATACTTTCTTATCTCCCATTCTTTCTAAACCACTACTTTCATGGGTTTTTTTATTTCTATAACATACTGAAATTGGTCATAAAAAGGATGCCAGTTACCAATAATCTTGCTTTAGCTAATGTTGAACTCTCATTTTTCATCTACTAAAACGCTCAGCAGCATTTCACACTACTGGCTACTCCCTTTATTTTACATGTGCACACACACACACACATAAAATCAACTTGCAGGTGCCATTACATGGCATTTAACTTGCTTTTCTCCAACATCCCTGAAGCATCCTTCCCGGTGTCCTTTGCTGGCTCTTCTCTCCTATGAAGTCCTTAAATGTCGGAGTTCCTCCAGGGTTTTCTTCTCAACCTTCTCTATCTGCATGTTCTCTTTAGTTTTTCTATGGCTTTATTTTTTTAATTTTATATATTTACACTTTGTTTATGCATAAACATGTTTATTATTAGAATTTTCAAACATATGTAAATGAACCCCATTTTTAATAACCCAGCAGCATAATGTCAAATATCTGACCAATCATAGCTTATTTACAATACCTGTTATCAACCCACCCCAAGCTGGACCACTTAAAACCAGGTGTTATATCACTTCTTCTTTAAATATTGAGAGCTTTTTGAAGTATAACCACGAAATAGTAATATAATTATTTCTTCTAATATCCAGTCAATGTGGAAGTATCTTTTATTGTTCCATTCTAATAATTGTCTTTCAAAGTTTACTTTTTCTTTTTAAGACAGAGTCTTGCTCTGTCACTCGGACTTGAGTGCAGTGGTGTCATCATAGCTCACTGCAACCTCAAACTCCTGGACTTGAATGATCCTACTGCCTCAGCCTTCTGAGTAGTGGGACTACAGGTGGGTGTCACTAGTTCAGCTAATTTTTCTATTTTTGTATAGAAGGGGTCTCACTCTTGCTCAGTCTGGTCTTAAACTCCTGACCTCAAGCGATCCTCCCACCTTGGCCTCCCAGAGTGCTAGGATTACAGGCATGAGCCACTGCACTGGCCTATCAACGTTTACTTTGCTTAAATTAGGATACTAAAAAGTTTCATGCATTAAATTCTTTTGATATAGTTCTAAAATCTCTTTTAATCTAGAACAGATCTCCTTCTTTTTTCCCCAATTCATTTCTTAAAGGAACCAGCCCTTAGTCCTGTAGAATTTCCAACATCCTTTATTTGGCTGATTACATTCCCATGGTACCAACATGCTTGTAACCCCGATGTCTTCAATAAACTCAATTAGAACTAGAGATGTGATAACACACATGCTCATCATTTAGACATTAATATTTCTGAGATGGTGCCATCTATTTTCCATTGTTGTATATTTTAAATCAAGAGATAACTCACATCAATCTTTTTTTTTATTTCTGCATATTATGGGGGTACAAATGTTAAGGTTACATATATTGCCTTTGTCCCCCATCCTCCCTCGAATCAGAGCTTCAAGTGTGTCCATCCCCCAGGTGGTGCACATCATACTCAATATGTATGTATATACCCATTCCCTCCTCCCCTCTCCCACCTGCCCGACACCTGATAAATGTCACTCTATAAAAAAGACATCTGGTAGACAGAATGATGCCACAGACTGAATATTTGTGCCACTGCCACCCTCCCCCCCCAAATTCATGTGTTGAAACCTAATCCCTAATGTGATGGTGTTTGGAGGTAGGGCCTTTGGGAGGTGATTAAGTCATGAAAACAGAGCCTTCAGGGGTAAGATTAGTATTCTTATAAAACAGACCCCAGAGAGATCCCTCACCCCTCCCTCCATATGAGGTTACAGTGGGAAGGCATCTGTTCTTGAGGAAACAGCCCCTCTGCAGCCACCAAATCTGCAGGCACATTGATCTTAGACTTCTCAGCCACCAGAACACTGAGGAATAAATTTCGGTTGTTTATGACTATTTTATAAACCAGCTATTTATCGTTGAGTCTATAATATTTTATAGCAGCCCAAACAGACTAAGACAAATGATGAGCCTTTTTTTTTTTTCCAAAGTAAACTGGAAATAATTGTGATGATGCTGATCCACGAGCTGTTGTAAATGCCGTCTGCATGGACACAGCATTGCTGAATGAAGTAGAATGTAACTGCTGGTAGATCAAGTCATCAGTATACATGGAGTGAGAGAGAGAGAGAGAATCCAAATGGTATATTAACTAGGGTGCATATAAGCATGAAAGAATTCAGTTCACTTGTAAAGTAATGAAGCCCAGAGAAATTCTGAGTCTGTGGGTTCAAGTCAAAACCTCCTTATAACCTTGCTACTCTGTAAAAAGTGGCTTCTGCTAGTTTTGCTCATGTCTACACAGGTTCAGCAAATGGGAAGAAGTGGGTAACGGTATGGTCCAGCTAGATAACAATTCAAACTTGCCTCTCTTGAGAAAAGGGATTTAAAAAGTTTTCCATGACTGGCTTCAGCTTGAGGGAAAAGAATGTACGATACCATTTTGATGCATTCTAAAGCTTGTTCGGGTTAGTACTTCACTTGTACTTTGGTGAGAAAACAAATAGGATCAAACTCATATAGAGGGACAGCCTGAAGCTAGGGTATGGGGAGTCTATGATCTCCATATTCAAATAACTTTAATCCCAGGAGAACCTGTAACTGTGAGATAACAAGGAGGAAAACTACAAGAGGTGTCTGTGGAGAGAGAAACAGATGAGGTATTCCTGTGGAGCTTTCCCAGTGCCTCAGAAAATGTAGCTATGAAGCAGCTGCAAACATGAACAAGATACTAGGTGAAAAATAGGGTGACTGGCAAAAAATACAAAAATACTGGGAGCAGATGGAAATATACTGGCTGCATCTTGGTTCATATGGAAATGGGGAAATCATACTTTTTAAGGTGCTTTGAAAAACCCATTTTTGAAGCTAGAGGACTGTAGTGGGAGCCATTTAAGTAGCAGGACAAATCAGAAAAGAGTCATTTCACTATTATTTTGTATCTTTACTTTATCCCCAGGCTGAGTTACTTATCAAATTACTTGTTGCTAGTTAGACATATTCTCTACCTCCAATAACTGGTAATGTAGGAGGGCACATTGATAGATAAATTTAATTAGAACACATTGTGATAATTGTTAATAAATACAAATAGAATCATCCAGAGAAATAGAGCTGGTAAAAGAGAGAAAGTGATTGGCTTTTTTCAGGACATGAGAGTCGAGAAAAGGGTTCACAGTGGAGAGAGAGTTAAATGTAGCCACATGGTAATTCCATAGATATATAAAATCATCATATCTGAAACTAACTCCTTTTACTTCTAAATATTTCTTGCTCTTGCATTCCCTATGGGTGTTTGCAGAACCATTCATCCAACAAAGCTTTTAAACCAGAAGTCTGGGCATCATCCTAGATTCATCCTTTTCCTTCACTCCCTTCATCCATTTAGCTGGTCACCATCACCTTGTAATTTCTACCTCTCCGTTTTCAAATATTTTCTCTTTCTTTATCTCATTGCCAGTACATCACTTCAGGTCTTCATTACCTCTTGAATGTGGTCGGCTGTTGGCCAGCTAATTGAGCACCCTTTCTCCAGTCATTCCTTTTTCCTCTCCATTTTTCCAACTAACCACCATGGTCATCTTTCTAAATGTAATCCCGCCCATACATATGCTCTGCTTAAAAACTTTTACAAGCTACACAGGCCCTGACCCCTTTCAAGACTCAACTACTATATATCCTCCTCTCACCTTTCTATCCTTCTCATTTAAATTATATGAGATGGTACTATTAAATTTCTTATGATTTTCTGAAGACACCAGATTAGTTGACTTGTTATTGCCTTTGTACATGTGATTCTGTCAGCCTAAGGGGCCCCAAGCTGACTCTTATTTTCTGTTGATGTTTTACTTAACCTACTTATATTTCTTACTCCAAAAATATGTCTTTACCTCCATATAAAAAATTTGCTGCTGCCCCATTTATGCTACAATTGCATCTTAAAATCAAACAATAATTATTGCATCATTAATCACCAAATTATCAAATTGCTAATTATCCTGAATGTAATTTCACTTAAAATGACCAAACATTTCAATATTAATCTAATGACTCTGAAATAAAGTATTATGAACACCTTTTATTTTCATCACAGCTGATCTAACTTTACCAATTCAGTTATTCTCTTTAGTTTTTTTTTTAAATTTGCACATGTTTTCTTAGGAAATCCTCAGAGGTGCAAAAATCTTCAAGTCCTAGACAGTTCCGGTATACACCAAATGTGTGAACTTGTTTAAGTCATTCCTTTGTCTTGATTGAACTTTCATGATCTATAAAGTGTTGAACAACATGAACACTAAACACTTTTTTGCCTCTAAGTTTGTTTGGCTTCCCTAGGTTTGGAAAATTTACAAGACTTTGCAAGATGAAACTCAAATAAGAGTTTAGGGTTATTAAGTCTGTTCTGGTTACCTATTGCTGTAAAATAAACTACTGGCAGCTTAAAGTGTCATTTTATTTTGTCAATAGATTTATGGGTCCAGAATTTGGGAAGGGCTCTGCTGATGGTTTGATCATTGATTCTGTGGCATCAGTTGGGTTGGCTGGGGCTGGAGTAGCCATTTTCAAGATGGCTTCTTCCCTCACTTATCTGGTGCTTCAAAAATCCTTGACCTGCCTCTCTCTCTCTTTCTCTCTCTGTCTCTCTGTTTCCCTTCTCTCCTTCCCTTCTGTCTTTCTCTCTCTCTCTTTTTCTGTGGGATCTTGTTCTTTAAGATCTTTCCAAATGCCTTGGCTTCTCAAACATAAGCTCAGTCTTTTTACATAGTTGCTGGCTTTCTCCAGAACAAGTATTCCTAGAGAACTAAATGCAAAACTTTTCTATGTCCTAGCCTCAGAAGTCTCAGAACATCACATCTTCTATTTATATTGGCCAAGGAAGTCAGCCACTGAGGCCATCTCAGAATTAAACTAGACTTCTCATAGGGAGGAATAACAAAGAATTTATGGTTATCATTAATCTATGACAAGGTCAAATTCCAACTGTACCATTTTTATAACTCTGTTATATTTTTCAATTACTCTTGTTATTAGTCTAGAATTCCTGATTGTAAAATCACCTCTTTTACCCTCAAGAGTTCCATTCAAAACAGCTAATGGCTAAATTAAATTAAACTTAAAAACAGCTACAAAGTAGCATGAGACAGAGATGTTCAACAACAATATGAGCTGGGTAATGTGTACGGAATGTTTTAGATTATATATATCAACCTTTTTGATACCTTCTGAGATTTGCAGAAATATATTCATACCTACAGTGAGCTACTGATATTCTCAATATCAATGAACGCTAATTTATCAGTTTGTTCAGATTTGTTGAAATTGACAATATTTCAAAGTCGTACTTTAGTGCATCTCATCATATTTGAAACACTGTAAATGGCTTTGTTTGTAAGGACATAAAGGCAAGAAGAGAAGCATATCAAGTGCCAAAAAGAGTCTTTTTTTTTTGTAATTGTAATATTATTTGAGTCATTGCTTCACCTTCAAAGATACCCTAAATTTTCTAGTGAACTTTATTTCTCATGTGCTTCTATTTTGATGCCATAGCATAATACAATATATGCAGTAGATATTTTCTATTAATTTGAATTTATTTAAGTACATTCCATGGTGATTAGTGCCCCAGAAGTAAATGCAGAAATTAATGGGTGTACTGACACCATACTAGGTTATAATTTTGCAAAGCCTGGCCCTCTAATTTATATTGTGACATTCATTGCCTAAGTTTGGACACAGAGAGAAAACACAGGAGGGAGTTATCTCTAGATATAGTTGATTTATTCATTCTCTTGGTACAGTTTACAGAATTGATTTTGCCAATTAAAAATTTAAAACCTTCAAATATGTGATCATAATTGAACTAAACAAATGGAAAAAACTGGAGACTTTAGATTAAAAATATGTTGTCATGATCAACTATATGTATATGTTTCACCTGGCACTCTGTTATTACATAAAATGGTGTTCAATTTATGAAATTCACATTATTGGAAGGGGCATTGATATGCCAGAAGAGATCAGTTATTAAGTTATTTCTAGTATCACGTTATTACCCATGTAAATGTGAGTTAGTGGTTGAGAACATAATCTGGTATTCTAATAAGCATTTCCATAGAGCTTTCATACCTTAATGCTTAAAAGAACAAGTAACCACTATTTTACCACTAAAGATTTACATTAAGTGAGGGGCAGGTGTATTCTATTATAAAGAACAATGGACTTAAAGTGGAGTCAATAAGCCAATCCTAAGTATCCTCATGAGGTTAAAATGAGGTTAAAAACCACTTCCTAAAATATTTGTGTGAAGAATTTGATGGTGAGCAAAACATATGAAGTTCTAGTGAACTGTGGGGAACATAGTAAACACCCCATACATTTTTGATCAATCATTAAATGGAGTGTATAAGGAAGGTATGAAATAAAAATATTAGTTTGGGTAAAGAAAATAATCCAGAAATGAAAGCTAAGGGCATGAATAGACATTTCATTTAGCCTTAATTATCTTCTAAATGTTGTATATCTAAATTTAGTTGCATTAGGGTTTAAAGCTTTAAAATATGAATTAGGCGGTCATTATTCTGTTTACAGCAACACACATGGAACCAACAATCATGAAACTATAAACAGAGATTTGTATTGTTGGACTTTGATTAGGGAGCTATTTGATTCATATTTTCAAATGCACTGATTCTACTTCTTCAACCTCTGTACTTCCAGCCCTGCCACTGACATGTCAATGGGTGGCCTACACAGATTAAAACCAGCTGCAAACAAACGGTTGTTTGTATTTTGCCTGTGTTTTTATCATGGACACAGTTGGAATTTAGAAGTGATTGCAAAAGACATTATTTTTAAATTCCAAAAAAAAATAGAGGAAATGAAGACTAATAGAGTTAGTGAATAGAGGAAAATTCAGACAATTGACAGAAGGAAGAACCTTTGTTTGTACACGGATTTTGAACTTAAAATATTTCAAGGATTTAGGTTTTGTCTTCGTGCTGCCATCGTTTTTTGCAGGATGCTCTGTCTTCCCCTTTATTTTTCTACTCCTACTTTCCTTGTTTCTAAATTCTACTTTGAAAAAATACTATTTAAATTCAAATTAAACTTATCATCTTAGAAAGACAAAGCCCTATATTCTAGCATTTTCTTCTCCAACTCTATCCCAGAACAGCTTATTAAACTTACCTAGTCCTTGGGTTGTGTTTCTTTGAGATGTCGTTCTGTATTTTACGTATAAATAAATTATTATGTATATATAGGCATAGATATCATATAGAGTATATATAAATATTTACATATTTATTTATATACATTATTCATATTGCATGTCAATAGAATTTATATTTTATTTCAAACTATCACAACCCCTTCCCATAGTCAAATACAGTTATTGTTTTAATACACAGAAAACAACCAGAAGATCAAAAGTTCATGAGATTCTATTATCTTTGCCTCCCACTTTTGAAGCTACTAATTCCTAAGTGCAACTTAACTCTGTACACTGGATATCTGACAACTACCAATGATGATCAAATAACATGGGCTTGCACCCAGCTCTGAGCAGCTCACATGTGTGAGAATAGAAGCCCAGGCAAAGAGGCCACTTTGGCCCTCTCAAAAACCATTAAATGCAATTCTGTTAAAAAGTTATCTCCAATGCAAAAGAATGTAATACCTTCCATCATGAAGCAGAAATGCTGCCTCTGACAGACATTCCATCACTTCCCACTTACTGCTAATCTAAGACAATTTTGTAAAGGTTTAAATTAGAAAAGGTTAACACTACTTGGGATGAAAACTGAAATAATAGCCTTGATTTCTTCTCAACTGAATCTTATAAAAATTCAAATTATTTTTTAATCCAAACCATCAAAAGTAGATTTTAAAACCCCACATGTATATGTGCAAATATACCCAGAAATTTATTAAACATTTTCTGTGAAGTCATTTAGGAAGACCTAAAGCAGTTTTGAGCCATACACAAGCCACACTTTCAATCCATTTGTAAGTGGTAGGATCCCCATGACATGGAGTGATTCTAACAGCCTTTGACTATTGCAAAATTCCTCAGACAATTTCTTGAAAATATGGAATTAAAAGTGAAAATGTCAAAATATAAGGATAATGATTGTTTTAATGTAATATACTTTTATGCGACATTCATCTGCATGCAAATTATTCTTATAACTTTATTCTAATTTTGAACCAAAACTAAAAATAACATTTTGAAGCTACAGTTTCTACTAAACTCAACATTGGATACTCCACCTTAAGAAACTTGAAATCTCCATAAAATAAATATCCATCACTTACTGCAAAATAATCTTGCAATCATTTTAAGAAAAAATATTTACTTTGCTCTTCTTTACGCTGATATATTAGCTCTGGGAAAGAGAAGTTTACTAGTCGTTCCCTCAACATCATGTTTCAGTTTATGCTGACTTAACAAAGCCCCAAGCACTGCTATTTTCTAATCCTGATATGCCTCTTGCCGGTTAGCATTATACTTCTTGGAAGGATTGATTTGGAGCTGCGGCAGATAAATCACTTGGAATGATTGGTTAGAACTGTTGCTGTAGAGACAGGTACATCACATCACTTATAAACATATACATGCTTTAAATTCTATCTGTATTAACACTTAAACAATGTATATTTTTCAGTATATCTTCTTTGATTTTTTCATTTTATGTGGCTCTAATTCTTAGGGGAAAGGTAATGCATAATTCCTAGTGATTGTTACAGACAAATGGAGATCAAGAAAGATCATGTTGTAAAAATGTAATTAATTAAAAAAAACAAATTATTTTTTGCACATTCTATGTTGAAGAACATAGAAAAGACACTGAGCACTATAATTGTTAAATTATAGGTGTTTTCTCAAAATCTAAAACCAGAAGTTATTTCATAAACAGAATTATACTAAATTTGAGGCATGTTTAATATTGTTTAATTATTATTGATTAGATCATAATTACCTTCATGCTTGCCTATACTAGTGAGGATAAAGAAACAAATACGTTTATATTTTATCTATTGATGTCCTCAGGTCTCTTGAGAAAATATAAAGATAATAAAGGAAGAAATTATGTAATCTTGCTCTGCTTATAATATATGAGAATTTTATTTTCAAAACACTAAGTCTAGGTGAATGATGTCAGCAAAATGGTACGGTAAGCAGGTCCTCCAAACTGTCATCTGTCCACAGAAACATGAAAAAAAATTCAAAAACTGTCCAAAACCAAGTTTCTCAGAACTCTGGAAGGCAGTGAAAGGTTTGCATCAACCTAGCTAATGCTGTGTCGAGAAAACTTAAAACTGCTAGCAAAGTTTTATAGTGTTTGTAGTTGCCCAGGCCCCCAAATGGCTCCACAATGATCTTGAAGACAATGGCCCTAATTCCCAGTGTGGGACTCTGGGACCTGGTTCTGGAGGAGCAAGGCAGACCTTGTTCATAAATTATGTGTCTCTCTATTCTCACCTATTGGAGGAACACCTGAAGAACTAATGCAAGGCATTCATCTCTGTTCCGCCTAACTTGGAATTCACTCAGAATGGAAAAGTGTCAGGCATTGCTTGGGAAAAAAAAATTAAGGCAAATTAAAAACCTGCACTTTATGGGACAAAAGATTATCATTGAGACATACAGTAGACCATTTAAAGTCTGGAAGAAAAACCTGTAGCTCCTTTGGGAAATTGGGGCAACCAAAATCATTCCTGTATACTGAGGAATTTAGAACACATTGCGCATGTCCAGGCAAGAACATATGCTTAGAAAACACCTGAAAAGATCCTAAATTTTCACTTGTGGCTGATTCATAGCTTCAATGCAAATAACCTATCAAAGGACATTTCCATGAACCTATTAATGACATTAAATGATGACTTACTGTATCTGTTAAGAGATGTATATCCAGAATACATGCAAAAAACAACTAAAAGATAAACAAGCAATTAGAAAATGGGCAGAAGGCTTGAATAACAATTTTCCAAAGACTATATACAGATGACCAACAAGCATATGTAAAGATGCTCAAGATCATGAGTCATTTGGGAAATGCAAATCAAAACCACAAGGAGATATCCCTGCACACTCACTAGGATACGATAATCATAAAAATGGAAAACAACAAGTGTGGATGAAGATGTGGAGACATTAGAGACCTTGTATGAGGCTAGTTGGAAAGTGAATTGATTCAGTTACTTTGAAAACAGTTGTGTGGTTCCTCAAAAATTAAACAGAATTGCTACTTGACCCATAATTTCACTCACAGCTATATACCAAAATATTCCAAAATTACTTAAACAAGTAAATGTATACTTATCTTCATAGCAGTATTAGTCATAAAAACCAACAGTAGAAATAGCTGAAATGTTCATCAAGGGAAGAACGGATAAAAAATATGTGGTATACACATACAGTGAAATATTATTCAGCCGTGAAAAGAGACTGAAGTTCTGATACATGCTACAATGTGGGTGAACTTCGAAGGCCTAATGCAAAGTGAAAGAAGCCAGACACAAAAGTTCACATATTGCATGAAAAATATCCATAATGCAAAAATTTATAGAGACAGAACACAGATGACAGAACACTGCCACAGGCTGGGGAGAAGGAATTGAGAGAAGTTATTGAATAGGTAAGCAATTTTACTTTGGAGTGATGGAAATGTTTTGGAACTAGACAGAGGTGATAGTCATACAACATTGTGAATGTACTGTCACTTATTCACTTAAAATGATTAACTTTGTTATTTATATGCATTTCAACTCAATAAACTATTTGAAAAAATAAACTATGAGGGGAGTTACTGAGGTTCAGTGTTACCACAATATTCTAACTCAGGAGTGGGAAAACTGCAGCCCTTGTTCCAAATTCAGCCCATCCTCTGGTTTATACAACCTTTAAGCTAGGAATGGCTTTTATATTTTTAACTGGTGGGACAAAATAAGAAATACAAAATTTCATTAAAAACACTAGTCTAATTTCAACTTTATTATACTTAAAGAAGATCCATTTCTACTGTCTATTCTTTACATATTGAAAAAAGAAAAGAAACGTTCCTTTATAGACAAATCTGTTGCTGCCATCTTCTGAAGAAAATTATGTATTGATATGACCCAATTAAAGTAACATGGCATAGTGGAAAGTATTAGAGAAAAGTAATTTGAGACCTGAGTTCAAATTTTAGCTCTTTTATACATCAGGGGTGTAAAATTTGGCAACATGATTTTTTCTCAGAATTTAATCTTGTTTTCTCATCTCTAAAAAGGAATAATCGTAGCAATATTTCAACATTTTTGTGACAGCCAAGGATAAGGTATGTAAAATTCATGTCATCTAATAGACATGCAATAAAATGACACCTTTTCAGTCTTTAAAGGGCCAGATCATTTTTTTATCTGGATTTTAAAAACAATTTCTTAAGTGACTCCTCAGATTGATAGCTGTGATTTCATACTAATCCATTTTTTTAAAAATAGACTTTATTTTTAAAGCACTTTTAAGTTCATGGGAAAATTGAGCTGAAAGTACAGAGAGTTCCCATATACCTTGAGGCCCCACACGCATTCATTCCTTTTTTAATCACATATAGAAAAATATTTTTAGCAATTATAGAATAGTTAATTTTAGCTTTCTTTTATGATATAAGCACTTGTTCCTTCTCTACCCCCTTACATCTCAATCTGATTCTGGAATGTGGATGAGAAACTTTAGACTGAAGATAAGACATTTAGAACCCAGTAGTGTTACCCAGCTCTGATGATCATTGGCTATGATAATATATTGGCTCACTGGTCACTCCTTAATCAGCAGTAAGGGAAACTAGGTATGTTTTAATTCCCTTATGCTCAAGTTTTCAGAGGTTCGGTTCAAGATAAAAGAAATTTGCCTTTTTCTTCTGACTTGACCTTGATTCTCTTGCTGGTAAAATCTATAGTTATGGAATCCCTGAGGTTCTAGGCCTTAGCCCCTGTCCATGAAGGACTTTGGGAGGTGACTAATATCCTGTACTACAAGACTCCTGGATTTATCTCTCTCCTGTTGCAATTTTGATATTATGTGGATCTTGTCATAACCACCTATTTGTCTAACTCACTGTCTGTTTTTCTATCATGCTTTCCTAGCCAGATGCGACTCATTTCTCCCCCTTGTCATTACTCATCTAGCTGTCCTGTCATATCCACCATCACCATCATCATAAGCAGCCATCAATGTGTTATCATCTAACCTTATAATGACTAATATTTAATGAGTACAAACATTAGCATTATAACAAGCACCTTTTACACTTTCTATAATTTAATCCTCAAAATTCTGTTAAGTACATACTATTATTAGCAACATTTTACAGATGAGTATATTGAGAATTTGGCACACAAAACAACACAGTTATTGAATAGTTATGCTTGATACTCATGTTATTACCCTTTAATGGTCATAGTCATAATAAAAATAACTTACTCTTGGTCCAAAGTTATGTATAAACAGTTAAGTGACAGTGCCTTAATAGAACTCAGAGAAGAATCAAATCAGGAGATCCCTATTCTTTCCGTTTTTGAGTAACTATGACCTTTATATTACTTACTTCAATTGGTTAGTATTTAATTTGTTTATTCCTCTTCTCCACTTGTCCACATGTTCCTCCACACACAATTTAATTTATTTTCTCTCATCTCATCTCTCCATCACCATTTAATCATCAATACTCCATGACAAATTATATAATGATATCATGCTAAAAATAATTGATGGGGGATAGGAGTATTTGTTACATTCAGCTTGATTTAAAAAATATACAGTTGATCTAAATAATTTATATCATTCTAAGAGGAAGATTGTGGCTTTGAAAATAGTATTAGCTATTTAGTATTAGCTATCTTATTAAACTAAATCTTATCTTTAGCTATCTAAAGATAGCTAAAGATAAAATCTTATCTTTAGCTATCTAAAGCTATCTTATTATACTAAATAGTATTAGCTATTTAGTATTAGCTATCTTTAGTATTAGCTATATAGTATTAGCTATCTTAACCTTATTATAGCCCTTGATTGATTTTATTACAATGAGTGGAACAGAAGCTCAATTGTTTTGCTTGTTTGTTTGTTTGTTTGTTTTGTTTTTTTGTGGTTAGAATACTTAAAAAGAGACCTACCCTTTTAACAAATTTTTAATACAATGTGCAAAATACAGTATTGTTAACTACAGGCAAAACGGTGTACAGAAATTTGGTAAAACCTAGAAGTATTCATCATGCATAATGGAAACTGTATACTCCTTGAAGAGCAACTCCTCATTTCTTTCACCATTCTACTCTCCGTTTCTATGAATTTAACTATTTAGATACCTTATATAAAAGAAAAACATGCAGTACTTGTCCTTAATGTGACTAGTTTATTTGACTTAGTACAGTGTCCCCCAGGTTCCCCATGTTGTCACATACGGCAGGATTTCATATTTTTAAGGCTGAATAATATTCTATTGTATAGAGATAGAAATGTGGAGTGTGTGTGTGTGTGTATATATATATACATTTTCTTTTTTGCTTTTGTTTTTAGTTCATATGTAATCATTTTACATATTTATAGGTACAAAGTGACATTTCAATATGTGTATACAGTGTGTAGTGATCAAATCAGGATGATTAGCTTATCTGTCACCGCAGACATTTACCATTTCTTGGGTGGTGAGCATTCAAAAGTCTCTCCTCGGCCGGGCCTGGTGGCTCACACCTGTAATCCTAGCACTCTAGGAGGCCGAGGAGGGTGGATTGTTTGAGCTCAGGAGTTCAAGACCAACGTGAGCAAGAGCGAGACCCCATCTCTACTAAAAATAGAAAGAAATTAGCTGGACAACTAAAAATATATAGGAA
Organism: Lepilemur ruficaudatus; assembly: GCA_963574885.1. Lineage (NCBI taxonomy): Eukaryota > Metazoa > Chordata > Mammalia > Primates > Lepilemuridae > Lepilemur > Lepilemur ruficaudatus. The sequence continues at coordinate 127,044 of CAUYRT010010663.1, forward strand.
AAATTAGCTGGACATGGTGGCACATGCCTGTAGTCCCGGCTACTTGGGAGGCTGAGGCAGAAGTATCGCTTGAGCCCAGGAGTTTGAGGTTGCTGACGCCATGGCACTCTAGCATGGGAAACAGAGTGAGACTCTATCTCAAAAAAAAAAAAAAAAAAAAGTCCTCTCCTCTAGCTTTTGAAAACATGGTTAAATTATAATTAAGCATGTTTGCCCCACAGTGCTGCAGAACAATAACATTCGTTCTTGCTATCTAGCTATAATTTTGTATCCAATAACCACCTTTCTCCATCCTCCCCTCCCCCACCTTTACTAGCCTCTGATATTCACAGTTCTACTTTCTACCTTCATAAGCTCATTTTTTTTTTAGGTCACACATATAAGTGAGAACATGTAGTAGTTATCTTTCTGTGCCTCACTTATTTCACTTAACATAATGTCCTCCAGGTTCATCTGCGCGGCAGTGAATGACAGGATTTCATTCTTTTTTATGGATAAATAATATTCCATTGTGCATATATACATCCCTTTTTTATTAATTCATCTGTTGATGGACATTTAGATTGATTCAATATATTAGTTATTGTGAATACTCCCACAATAAACATGGGTATGTGGGTATCCCTTTGATATACTGATTTCCTTTCCTTTAGATACACACCCATTAGTGGGTATTGTGGCTGTACTGTATTCTAATTCTATTTTTAATTTTTAAAAAAATTCTCCGCACTGCTTTCCATAATGATTAAACTAATTTACATTCCCACCAATAGTGTGTAACGGTTTCCTTTTCTCTGCATTATACTATATCTTCTGTATTCATTCATCAACTGTTTTTTTTTTTATTTCAGCATATTATATGGGTACAAATGTTTAGATTATGTATGTTGCCCCCCCCTCAACTGTTTTCTTTTTTTTTTTTGTAGAATTTTTTTTTGCCTTGGTCTAGTTCAAAAATTCTTAACCTTGGCACTATTGCTATTTCGGGCTGTATAATTTTTTGCTGGCAGGGCAGGGGGTGGAGGCTGTCCTGTGCATTGTGGGATGCTTAAAAGCACCCTTGGTTTTTGTCAATTAGATTTCATTAGCACTCCCATTCTCAGTTTTGGCACTCAAAATGTACCCAGACGTTACTAAATGTCTCTAGAGGGTGCAGTAGCCCCCCATTGAGAACCACGGGTCTAATCTAGTGTTTTCTATACCTTGCTGATTCCCAGCCACCACCTTAAATGACTTTTGAATATAATATGTGGGACAGTCATGATATAAAACTAAAATGTTTTTTTCTAATTTTTATTTGCAAATTTTATTTTACTTTTGACTTCTATTCTCTGATAGTTGCTTTCTGTTCCATCTTTAAAGTTGGCTAATTCTAGAAATATCAAATATGAGAAATGGAAGACTACTAAATTCTTCTGTTCTAAATCTCATTCTATGTATAAGGATATGGAGATCTAAAATTAAAGTTAGTTAGTTTACTTCTTTAAAGATTGATAGCAAACTTGAGGCTAGGATGACACTGAAACCTTTTCACGTAATACTATGAATACCTATATTCAATATAGAGAATCTGAATTCTTGTTACTTTGAATTGATATTTGAAAACACTCCTTCTGTCACACAGCAGTTATAAACTTTTTTGATCTGATAATTTTACTTTGCAAAATCAGTAGCAACTTCAAATATTTTTGATGTCTCTCTAAAGCAAATAAAATATTTCTTATTCACATGAAAAATGATAATGCCTGAGATAAACATAGTGTGAATTCATAGTCTATTTGTCTGGTACATAAATGGCATAAAGTAATTTTAGATTAAATCACATATAAAAATATATTTTTTTCATTGGGAGAAAACTATAATAGTTAAATCACAAGGAATTGAATCATGATGGCTTTTTATATCTCTACTCATTTGTGTATAAAATACACACTACAAAACATTAAATTATTCATGGAAGCTTTAACTTTTAAGTCTTATTACAACAAAATAAGTATTTATAGCTGTACTGCATTTATGTATTGGCATTTAAAGCTTCTCCAAAAAACAAAACAAGTCACCTAAAATACAAAGCCAAATCACTTATCAAAAGTCTCTGATAAATGAAAAAAAGATGAAAATTAGTATAATCTTCTAATTTCTGTGCTACAATAAATCTGTGAAGTCGACAATCATTGCAATTACTGAATTTTTACCATTGGATGAATGAGAATGAAAATATATAATTTGGGACTTAATATGGACTGAATACCAAATAAGTCATTTCTGCTGCTTGGGATTCACCTGGTTTTGAAGGATATTGAATTTTTTAAAAATTTTATCTATAATTTTTTTTTCAATTACAGAGAGATATTTTGATATTCTTTTGCAACTCTCATTCCCTAGATTCCACAAGAATTCTGGTTTAACTATTTCTTAGTTTATCAATCTGGCAAAGTAATGTACTCTAGCTAGATTCTGAATTATAGGGCCAGGTGTATGTAAAGAAAGGTTTAGATAATCTACAAAAAGTTGTACTATAAATAATATTTTTCTGGCAACTAGATCCTGCAAGCTTTGAAAGATAGTAAGTGACTGATGCAAAACTCAGAAGAAGAATCAATTACATGTTAAAGTAAAACTGTCTCTTAAATATTTAAAAATATATGAGAACATAATGTTTCTTTTCAATTTACATTATTATTTTAAATACTCAAATAAAAACTTGATGACCTGTTATGAAAAAGGATGGTAATTTTAATGACAGTAGGCTTGTTCATGAATCAAAGTACAAGGAAAGTTATAAAATGAAGAGTAGGTGAAAATAGATTTGATAAAATGCATATTCATTACTCAAGGCAAAGAAAAGGAAAGAGCAATAGCTTAAAGGGTATGAGGAACAATTTTAGGGAAGGGGATAAGAAAAAATAAAGCAGTGAGAAAGAAATGTCAGTTTATAGTTCATATATTTTGAATATCCACAAGTTTCAGCTACACAAGCTTTGGTAAAGAGAAGGCAGATAGAAAACTAATATTAAGCATTTTCTAATAGATTTTTCCCACCTAAGGGAAAATTTGTTTATCATGATAACATGGTAATGATAGTAATATTTCTACTGATAAATGCCAACATTCATCAGGCTCTGACAGTGTCCACACTATGTGACTCACTACAAATACCTTATTGCCATCATTCCTTTCGACTGTGAAGTGGTTATAAATACTACCATTTCAGTAGAGGCAACCGGGCCCAGGGACAATAAATGACTGATATGAGCTCACAAAGAGGAGTGAGTGGCAGAGTTAGGATTCTAACTCAGGGTTTGTTTTTTTGTTGTTTGTTCATTTTTTCCTTTCTTTATTATTCCCCCTCTAGTGTGCAACACTGAAACAATTCATTTTATATACCAATAATTAAACAGAATCAAAATCTTTCACAGCAAGAGATATTTCAGTAGAGTCTTAAGTGTAAGTATTATTTGTCGTAGACTAAATGAATTTAAGGTTATTTGAGAAAGGAGTAACAAAGAAAAAATAACTTGGAGGTATAAACGATTAAGGCATATTTAAGAAATGACACATTCTCAAACCACTCTGAGAGGCAGAGGTACAAAGTGCATAATACGCATTTTCAGATAAAAGATAAGAAAGGAAAGTTCAGGGTAGATTTGGATGAAATTGGATATAGACCACTGGAAAGTAAGAAGACAGCAAATTTCCCTCCTCTCCAAAGATGATAATATTGTTTGCAGTGGTTATGTTAGATTATTTTAGAGACAATAAAATAAAGGATTCTTTTAAGCAATGGTGTAAGCAGTTTGCACAATTCAAATTTGAGGGTTTATTCACCTGAAAAGCACCGTAGTAGAACTATGACACTAGTAGGCACATCAGCAGCAGCAAAGGAAATGACTGAATTCCTGAAGACACTTTCAGACTGCATTTCTAAATGAAGCATGTGTTTGATTTAAATTAGAGCATTTATGTACCCCTAGTGTATGACAAGTATTTTGAGATAAAGTCTGAAGAAGAGGTTTGAGGTGATGGTTTCAAAAATTAGAGGTAGATAATGAGATATGTCTAATAAAGTTTTATGCCAGTGATGAACACATGAAACAAATGAATAATATGTAGAGACATTATAGAAAGTATCATGAGTAAGTAATGGATTAAAATCCGAAACTGGAGAGTTTTCCAACTGATGGTGCCATGTCAAATTTTGCTTCAGAAACAAGTAGAGTTGGGGCTGCATTGGAAAATAAGTGATAAAATAATAACAAAATATGAAACTTCTGGAAATTCAGGAGTAAATAAGAATTGAGGATTGTCTCTTTCTGACAGTCAAAAGAAGAAAAATCAATAGTGTTTGCTTGGATTAGAGTAGAACTGTCTGATTTAGTGTCTTAAAAACATCCATAAAGGTCAAGACTGTCAAAGCATTAAAAAAAAATCTAGCACCTTTAGTATATTCATACTTTCTATTTATTTAATACTAATTTAGTCCTATACGAGGATGAGGAATGAGGGGGAGAGAAGAAAGTACTGTCAAAAGAGATAGGGATTACAAGTATCATTAAAGTCAACATTCACTTTCTTTAAACTTGTTTATTTACCAAATAGCCATATATAATTATGACTTCTCATCTGGAAAATTGTCCATCTTTGGCTAATAGGTCAATTTATATCTATTCTACTTTTCTATTATTTCTACTATTATAATTTCTATTACTTCCATTAAGCTACTATTTTTTGTATCCTTTTTATGCAACTTCTAGAAAAGTCTCAATATTGAATGAAAACAACTAGTCAAACATGTTTAAGAAGCAAAGATATTTAACACCTGGATGTTAGAAGCAAAGAATGGCAAGATAAAGAAAGATATTTTTAAGTCAAGTATGTTAAAATTTGTGAAATTATTTGAAAAAGTAAATAAAAACTTCTTTTAGATACACAGTTTCTGTAACCTTATATTATTATTATAATGTGCATAAGTGATTAGAGCTACCACACTAAGAATAGAAAATATGTCAAGAGTTGCATTTTACATTTGTTTCTTACCTTTATTTTTCAACAGAAGACTCACTCCATTTTAGAACTCAGTAGCTAGAATTGTTTTCTAGCTACTATTTTTTGCAGAGTTTGTTCGAGGCAATCTGTTCATAATATCACAGCACATTTATAATTTCATTTAAATAGCACCATATAGCATGAAGTTATAAAGCAATTAAACCACAATTCACCTTCTTTTTAAGTGAGTTCTCCATTCCTTAATTAGTGGAAAAGGGAACATTGGGCTTGGCCAACCAAATATTAGAAACCGATATTGTTATATTGGAAATATGCCTTAGGCAACATGTTGTGGATGATAAGAAGGTTATTGTTTATTTCCTTTCATTTTTTCAAAATGAGAAAGAGGAGGGGGAGGAAGAGAAGAGGGGGAGAGGGAGGGGGATAGGAGAATGAGGAGGAGAAGAAGAAAGAGGAGGAGGAGGAAGAGGAGGAAGAAGACAAGTGTCAGTGAGGATATGGAGCTGTTGGAACCCTTGTAAGTTGTTGATATAAATGCAGCTGCTATGTAAAACAGTATTTTTAACTTCAGTTAAAAATAGGACTACCATATGATCCAGCAACCTCACTTCTGGTGATTTACCCAAAATAATTGAAACCATGATTTCAAAGGGATATTTGTACTCCCATGTTCATTGTGGCATTATTCATTATACCCACAACATAGAAACAAACTAAATGTCCATTGAAAGATGAATGGACATAGAAAATGTGTTGTGTACATACCATGGGATATTATTCAGCTTTAAAAAAGAAGGAAATTCTACAAAACGTGGCAACATGGATTAACCTTAAGGATATTAGCTAAATGACATGAGTTGGTCACAGAAGGAAAAATATGCCTGATTTTACTTACATGAGGTATTAATATCTAAAACAGTCAAGCTCATAGAAGCAAAGAATAGAATAATGATTCCGGTGGATAAGGGGAGAGGGAAATGGAGAGTTGCTAATCAACATGTATTAAATTTCAGTTATGCACGATGAATAAGTACTAGAGATATGATGTGCAACATTGTGCCTCAGGGTAAAAGTGCCATATTGTACACTTAAAAATCATTTAAGAGGGTAGATACCACGTCTAACGTTCTTACCACATACACATACAAAGACAAAATAAAGGCTTGTTCAAAAGTACAAAAGGTGAAAGAATTCATCCCCACAGATACACATTCTAGGACTGTTAAAAGAAGTCCTTAAGTCAGAATGAAAATGATGAAAGATGGAAATCTGGACATATACAGAGGAACAAAGACACTGAAAATGGTAATTAAAAGAAATTTTTTTTTCTTTTTTTTTTTCTTTTTGGAATATCTTTACAAGACAATTGACTACTGCGTCAGGGGCCCCATGACCATGCTCAGGTTTGATAATTTGTTAAAAAAATTCACAGGACTCAGTGGGGTTGTTCTACTTAGGGTTAAAGATTTTTACAGCAAAATGACATAGTTTAAACTCAACAAAGGAGAAAAATGCACATGGGTGAAGTCCAGGAGAGAGGAAGTGCAAGCTTCCAGGTGTCCTCTCCCAAGGAGTTGCATGGATGTGCTTAATTCTCCCAGTAACAGTGTCTGTCAACATATGTGAAGTGCTATCAACCAGGGAATATCATCTGAGGCTTGAGTCCAGGATTTTTAATTGGAGATAAGTCACATAGGCATTGATTGAGACACCACTTTTTACAATTAAGACATAGTCTGTTGTTGTTCAGGCTTCCATACACATATGAACTTCTTTTAGGTAGGTTTATGGAGAGAAGCTAGCAAAAATCCCAGATGTGAAATATAAGGCTTCCAAAATCCAAATAATCTGCCAAGGTGCTTTGTTCCTTATTTAATTTCAGTATTAGCCACAATAGCAGTTTTATATAGTACTTAGTTGCCTGTGGAATGTTACAGGTAGCTCCTTCCCAGGTTATTCCTAACAACATCACCATTTAGGTGGACCCTGGTATCTTCAGCCAGTCTCTATTAGTCACATGTACCACCATTGTATTAAATCAGTGCTACTTTGTTGTTCAGTTTCTGATATCATCATGCTAGTATCAGTGTAGTATATTTTCACACTTCTTCAAGCCCAGACTCCTTGTATTGAAATGACAGTGAACTAGTGAATTCAAATAACTCTATGAATATAATAGAGGTAAATTGGGATCCTTCTCACATGAAGGTAAACTACTTTTGGCTCTTTTCCAAGATTGGGATAGATAAAAAAGCATTTGCAAATTTAATCACTGGGTTCCAGTCTCCTTTAGCTTGTTGTATCTTTTGCATTTTTGAACCATATCCAGGACTGCTGGTGCAATAAGTAGGACTATTTTATTAAGCCTTGGTAATCTAATGTTGACCTCCATAAAGCATTCACTTTTTTCATGGGCTACTCAGGGCTGCTGTACACAGAATTTGTTGGTATTAGCACTATAATTGCTAACTTGCCATGAATTACAGTAGTGTATTACTTTCCTGGGGCCTTCATTAAAAAAAAAACAGTACTACAAACTAGTGGCTTCAAATAAGTTTTTTTGTCTCATAGTTCTACAGGGATTGATATGTCAACCTCAGGTTAAGGAATTTGACTTCAAAAACAGGTGAAGTAGTGACGTTTTATATTCTTTCATTAGCTCATAAGGGATTAAGTGTGAAGAATATGACATTTGGGCAAGAAAGTTCTGTACAAAATAATTGTAAGGTGGTGCTGAGAAATTAAAAATATATATATTTTTAACTAATTTAAATGTCACTAATGTAACTGATGTGATTCCTTTATTTTGACAAATAAACACTGTATATGTTAAAGTTATGCAACTTGATGTTTTGGTGTGTTTGTGTGTGTGTGTGTATGTGTGTGTGTGTGTGTAGAGAGAGAGATAGAAATATTATTCCAGTCAATCTAATTAATCTATCCCTCACCTCACATATTTACTATTATTTTTGCTTTTGGAAATATTTTTGGTGAGGAAGTTAAGATATACTCTCAGTAAATTTCAAGTGTAGTTTTGGACATCTAATATACAGCATGGTGACTATAGCTTTTTTTACTTGAAAATATCAAGGGGGTACAAATGTTTATGGTTACATCAATCACTTTTGTAATGCTTGAGTCACAGCTATAGGTGTGCTCATCACCCCAAAAGTGTCCATTGTACCCATTAGGTAGGTTTTTGCCCCTTCTCTGCTCTCCTCTCCCCACTGCTTGATTTCCGCTGAGTTTTACTTCCCTCTGTTCACATGTGTGCTCATCAGTTAGTTCCAATTTAATAATGGGTACATGTATGTTTAATTTTCCAATCTTGAGATACTTCACTTAGGAGAATGGTCTCCAGTTCCATCGATATTGCTGCAAAATCCATTAATTCATCCTTTTTTATGGCTAAGTAGAACTCTGTCGTATACATATACCACATATTATTAATCCACTCATGAATTGATGAGCACTTCAGTTGATTCCACATCTTTGTAGTTGTGAATTGTGCTGCAATAAACATTTGAGTACAGGTGTTTTTTTGATGGGAAGGCTTCTTCCCTTTGGGTCAGTACCCAGCAGTGGGAATGCTGGATCAAATGGTGACTATAGTTAATAATGATGTGACTCCTCTTAAATCAAGTCATTCTCTCCACTCAGGAGCTGTCTTTAGAGAAATGCACCCCTGAGTGTCGGCTGCTCTTTGCATCTCCTTGTTTTCCATCTAAGTTGGCTATAATTGAGATGACTGATTTACACCTCTTAAAAATCTTTGACTGATATTTGAGAAGAGTTAAATTTTTATTTTGTATAGAATATGCCTTATTCTTTGGAATTTCAGGATGAACTTCATTAAATCTTATATTTTAAAGTTATCTGTCTGTTCCTCTTGACAATGAAGAACAATGTAAAAAGAAAAATTTCATGTTCATCAATGACATTGAACCTAAGATTTGGAGAATTGCAGAGACATGTTTTGATTTAAAAATGGAACAGAACATGTCAGATGAGGGAAAATGAGAATATACACATGCCAAAATGTCATCTTCATAAAATACCTATTTGAAAGATACTTCATTTTAAGCAGAGATTAAACAAGGCTATAAAGAAATAACTAGGGCCACTTTAAAACACTCCAAAGTTTTCTTTGTGTGGATTTATACTGTAGATTCCAAAGGTCATTATCACTGCTAGGCAGGAAAAGCTCAGTGTTTGTGACATAGAAAAACTAAAAATAGGTAAATAAAATGTACCATAAAAAAATCTTTACCACATTTATCATATAGATTCAAGTCTAAGTTAGAAAGATGCCCATTATATTTATCAAGGAATAGTCACAAAAATTGTGACCAAATCATATAAGAACTAGAGGTATGATAGTAGGAAAATAAACATAAACTCTCTGACTTAAGCTAAACATAACACAATAATGACCCTTAGGATTTTGTGTCATTCCCAATAAATGAAGTAAATCTGGTGAGAAAAAGTTGCCTTTTGGCACATGATTGGTAGATTTAGCCAAAATTATAGACAATTTAAAAGTTACATTGTTTTCAATTCTCTTTAGTATATATTGGCAGGTTTTAAATTATTTTAATCAATTTTTCCTTAGTTTTGTTTCAAATCAGTTTGCTTCTCTACATCAATACCATTAGTAATTGAGTTCAAGTTACATTTATGCTTTATCTATAGTAACAAAGGAGTTATATGATTGTTTTTTCTTGCCTTTCTGATCCATACCTTGTCTTTTCTGATCCATACTTTGTACTAAAGCCAAAATGCCCACTTAATGCATAAAGTTTATTTGACCAAATCTGGCTTAAAGTCATTAATTGCCAAGTTGCCTTTGGAAGGTAACAGCAATTCTTAAAATTGCTTTAAGCCCCATCATGTCTTGGTTCCCCCTTATTTTTCCAACTCCATCACTTGCTACTCTCTAATCTTACTTTTTGTGTGGTTCACACATGCTGGATTGATTGCAATCTGTTATTCCTCTAGACTTTTGCATAACCTGTTCATCCTGCCTACTTATACCAATCCACACCCAATCTTATCTACTCTCATTCACTAAATCAACCAATATCTACTGATCTCTGCTAGGCTCAGCAGTCAAGACTGACTTTAGGCCATCTCAAGTAACATCATCCTCCCTCCACCTTCTAAGACTCAGCAGAAAAGACCTACTTGTAGAGACTTTTCTGAGTATTTAACTGTGAGCTTAAGGAACTAATTAGACTAGGCTATCCAGAAAGGAGAACAAGGAGTTTTCTGAAGGAAGTTGAGGCTCTAACAGAATTCAAGCAATCATCAAGCAGAATGGAATGCTAGGGCGTACGGGAATCCTGGAAGCAGTTCATGATGGAAATTCAGGCAGGCTTCTGTCCATAGGTAGCAGAGTTCTGTACCCTTGCTAACTTGAGTGAGGCAGATGGTAGAGTCTCAGCCTTAGCTTAGGACAGGGTTATTATTCTAGATGACATCTGGGTGTTTAGGGCAAGGGATGAGTTTGATTTAATGAGTAAGACATTAGTAAAGGAATAATTACAAAAGGAAATTAATAATAATCAAAAGTTTACTAAGTGCTTATACAACTTCCAAATGTATTTCCTTTGATCTTTTCAAAATCGCAATGTCAGAAGTTGAGAAAATTGTTCGAGGCCAGTAAACAATCCAGCAAAGCTAGTTTTCATAAACAAGATAGATGCCAAAGGCCATGATTTTTCTATCACACAAGCTTCTCTCTCAGTAGGAGTGCCGTTGGAAGAAGAAAGAACGTATCGGCACTTGGAAGCAGTAAGGGAACCTACAACTCCCCGCTAAGGTCACCAGTATGAGAAGCAGCAAATCAATTTAAAAACAGCCCGATATCAGGAATTGTGTCCACAGACCATGGTTCTGGTTTTTTACCCTCTTCTCCACCAGACACTAGAGTTGCTTCTTCTATATACTTTGAATACACAGTTTCTCCCACAAGGTAAGTTCAGTCACTGAGATAGAACCAAGCCTAGGGTGATTAACGCATCTGTTATAAGTCATAATGCAAAAAACAAAATCCCGTAAAAAGATGAATTTGAATAAATTTCAGTCAGTTATCTTATTTAGGATCTTTACATGTATATGTGCATCTTTGCATGTATGCTAAAAATAGTTGCCAAATGTCCTCTGCACTTATTTCATATACATGCATTATATAGAAAGAACTGGCCTGTCTCACGTAAAAACATCTTACATTGTTATTATTGGGTTATTTTCCTCAGACTACATTCACCACTTACTTGCCCTCTCTCTCTTTTTTAATGCTGTGTTATGTGTTTTCTCCTTCTGTCTTTATCTCTTTTTTCTTATTGAGCCTATCTTTCCTGCATTGCCTTTCAGGGATGCAGTTTTTCTTTAGTTATGTGGCCTATAGAGACAGGCTTTTATACTATCTTATCTTTCATTTAAAAACGGAAAAAAAAAAAAAACTACTCCTATTCTCCTGGTTTAGACCCGGTAATTTATTGTTATCATCTTCTATATCATGACTGCCAGAAGCCTCAGGATCCAGAACATCTCTGAGTTCAGTTATTGTGTTAAGCAGAATAATGGCCTACATTGGAGTCATTATTTACATGTTCTAATTCCTGGAATGTGTAAATATTTCTTAAACTAAAAATGGTTTTGAAGATGTGATTTAATTAAGGATTTTGAGATGGGGAGATTATACTGGCTTATCCAGATGACCTGTCAATCACAAATATTTTCATAAGAAAGAGCAGAGGGGAATTTCACACACACATACAGACACACAGTGGAGAAGGTGATGTGAAGACAGAACACAGAAGAATTTGGAGATGCTGGCCTTGAAGAGTGAAGTGGTGTGGCCACAAGCCAAGGAATATCAGCAGCCACCAGAAGCTAGAAGCATCAAGAAACGAATTCTCTCCCAGAGTCTCTGGATAAAGAATGGAAGACATTGACAATACCTTGATTTCAGCACAGTGATAACAGTTTTGGACTTCTGGCCATTTAGAATTGTGAGAAAATAAAGATTTTGTTGTTTTAAGTGACAAAATTTGTGGCAATTTGTTTTAGCAGCCACAGAAAACTAGTACATTTATGCTATTGTTCATTCTTTGCATGATTAAATATGTTATTTATTTCTCTCTCCAATTTGGTAGAAATAATGACTTCCTAGGATTGCTCAACAGCTATTTTTCACAGTAGGGAGCAAACATGCCTATGTTTCTCTGCCCATTTCCTTTGGATTCTGCTGTTCTTACATGTTTGGGTTAAGGCAGTATTCTCATTTCAAAATACGTTAAGTCTACACATTAAAAATGTGTAGACTTTCCATTTTTTTCTTTCATATAACATGTTAACATAGAAAGTATATTATCTTAAGTCATTTTAAAGATACTGCGATCTCATAGCTAACCTAAAAAAAAACCCTCAAGTTTTAAATATTAATAATCCCCTTTTCTTTACACATTAATTTTTAAATCCTAAGTAATTTCATTTTTAGAGAATCTTAACACTTATATATTAAGTGCTTTGCAACAAAAATTTTTAAATGTTGAAAAACAATCTTAAATGTTGTGGTGTGGTTTGATTTTCTTCTCTTTTGGATGCTTGGGAGAGTCCATCCTTGGAGAGCTATTAATAAAAACAACATATTTCCAATCATACCTCAATTTTTAAATAAAAATTTTAACTATTCACTAAGGTGCTCACATGCTTGGGCAAGGCAAAGGCATCACTTGTAACCAAAATTTTTGTACTTCTGTAATATTCTGAAAAAAAATTGCAACTGTATATTCTGAGGGTGTAATATAAGGTCTTTCATTTATTTTGTTCCCCTTTGCATTTCAAAACATGGCAAAACAGCCTATTTCATCTTGTGCACTTGAAGATTAGCTTATGTCAACAGGCACTAGAATTTCCATTTTTCCTCCCCCCTTTCTATTTTGAATATGAAGAAAAAAGAACAAAATACAATAAAATAAGCAAACACTTTGCTCATGCCCTCTCATAGAGATAAACACGCAGATGCTTCTAAAATTCAACCATTGTCAGGTGGTGTCAGCATGTGATAGCACAGAACCATTTTGCAAATATGATACAGCTATTCAAATATATCAATTATTAGGTCTGGATTGTATGAGAGCTAAGACATTTTCTCTTTTCTTATATTCCAAGTCCCTGAATGTTCTTTTCAATTCTCTCCTTTCTGCCTCAGAATCATGAAATTCCAATCAATAAATATGTGTTGTGTTATCCTTTTCTATTTTCCTATTTCCCCCTCTGGAAGATTGAAACACTTGCTATGACATGAAAGGCTAATTTGAATATTTCTAAGAATATCTGAAAGTTTATAAATGTTATATTCAAAATTACAATGAGACGTATAAAATTAATTTTGTTTATTTCTGATTATCATCCAGCTTTTAGAGGCATTGTTATCGTTGTTCTGATTTCCCTCTGGCATGCTTTTATTTGGAAAAAAAATGCAAACAATCTTTCTAATCCCTTCCCCTAATTTTAATTAGAAATTCCTACTTAAAGGAAGAGAAAAATATATATACAGTATCTCGATAATTACCTTAAATGTCTATTTCATTTTGCCTTGGTAAAGCGAATTAATATTTACTTTGTTACAGGACACGATTTCTTAAAATGCTAGTATTCTAAGGCTTTCAACTTAGGCTTAAGCAATAGTTGTGTTTATTATTTCACATAAATTCCCTGAATAGTCAGAAGGAAGCGTTTGATGCCGTATTTGGTCTGCAGCCAAGCTTTCAGCAACATTTTGTTTCAACATCCCCTACGAACATGTAAGCAAAGAAAAGTAAATGTCTTCTAAGCTTATTATCAACCAAAGTGTCCTTATCCAATGCATTAGCAACAATAATAAAAGCAAAGTACTCTCAGACCAAAGGCACAGAGCACAGCCGTGGCCTCTAGAAGCTCTTTTCATAAATCAATTCATGATCTTTTTACTATGGAGTACCCAATTAACTGTAAATAAAACTTCAGAGATGCTTAAAAATTGTTTCTTCCCCCAAGAAATGACAGTTAGAAATAACTTTCTGATAGCAATCATAACTGACTTTTACCATTTAGTGCAGAAGGCTCGATCATGGTTAAAAGGTTTAATTTTTATGTTTCAATGGTCACAAAGTCAAAAACATGGATTTATCTACAATGGCAAAGATAGCTATAAATTCTATTACTGGTGACAGCAATTTTCCTTCAGATACCTTAGGCTGAATGTAACTTTATTGCTACTTCTAGTAGGGGCTTACAGGCAATTTCCATTTTACAGTCATCGTGAGTTAAAGTCACAATCCCAAGCAGCAGTCACTTTAGACTGGTGCATAATTTAAAGAAAGAAGTGTACCATGTGGATTGTATTATCCACCTGCACTTGCCTGTGTGTCCTGGTTGCTTCATCTTCTGCCAGCGCCAGCCAATCAATATGTCTGTCCTGTCAGGGTCAGATTGACGAGGTGCTTGCTGTGGCAATTTTTATCTTGCGTTCACTATTATCTTCACATAGTGTTTTTGCATTTCCCTGGTGGGGAAACTGTCAGCATCAAAATGCAGCTGAAGTCAATAGCTTGCATGGAACCGTTTTGTAAATGAGCTGTCACTAATTAGAGGTCTCCCCTAGCTTAATTGGTGGATTAGTGGCATAATATCCATTCTTTTCCCAGTGAATCTCAAACTTTTAAAAAGGATTGATAAGAATCGTTTGTAAATATCTAGTTAATATTAGAACTAGTATACTTTGACCATGCTTTATAAGAAAACAAAATGTCATCACATAATAAAGGTAATGTATAAATTCACTTATAAGAGTACTAATGGAGAGAGTAGAAACATTATGTGTGACAATATCAACAAAGCAAATGTCATGACTGAAAGTCTCTGGGCTGTAGGAATACTTACATTTGTTACGATTATATTCAATTGATAGATATTCAATGCCAAATACAAATACATTTGGCATTTAGTATTTTATTCTTAATAATATACTATATTTCCTATTATCAAAAATATGGCTATCATAAACATATTTATAGCAATGGCTTTGTAAGCATCAAAGATTATTTTCTCTAGGCATAGAATAAGCAGTATTTCTAGGCATAAGGCCACGTAAGCATATCATATTTTCCTGTTTCTAGGAAAATCTCATCTGTATAGTTAGTTTTCTAGTTAACAAATCATTTTCATATATGTCATTGAATTATCTCCACATGGAAAAAATGAGTAACGTCCTATATCACATACAGGAGTGTCCAAACTCACAATATTTAAGAGACTTATTCAGGATTACACTGCTAGTAAGAGTATAATCAGTAATGTCTTGAATGCTAGTAAACGTCAGATTTGGGACAGAACCAAGAAACAAATGACTGATGATAGTTTGCACTTAATAAGCAATTGTGGACTGAGTGAATGAAGAATATTTTAAATACATGATCGAATTTCAAAATAAATTCCATTCACTTGTAAGCCCACTTGACTAGTTTCCTTTGGTTTTAGCCAATGTTTTCATATGTCAAATAGACATGTTCTAAAAAATATAGAGCCCTATTGAAAATATTGACCTGAATTAGTTAAATTGCAAGTTAGCTTAAACTTGTTTTCCTTATTTGTTAATACCGCATCTTAACCAAATATGAAGATGCAAGGCACATACTTAACCCGACATTTTTTCACTTCATTTCTTCTGACATTTGTTATAAATGACATTTATAAATGTACTACATGCGATCTGTTTCTGTAATTTAATTTAATTTGTTTCATGTATGGTGTTAAGAGCAGATAACAAACAGATGTGCAAACAGATGAACGATAGGAAAATATTGAGAAGAAAACATGTTCATAAAATTCAAAATTAAAAGATTTAATTAAAAGTTCAACAGTTGTCCCAATCTGTTCACACTGTTGTGTTCTTTTTACTTCTCTCACAAATTTTTAAAATATTAAATTACTTATAATCAATATGAGATTTTTATTTTGGAAGATGTAAATTTTTTATGCAAGTATGATTTTAAATTATGCATTTGAATATTTCAGTCATGTTTTCAAATGTCTCATTATTTTATCAGTTCTTAAAAATCTCCAAGTTCTGTCTCCAACTTGCCTTTCGTATTTGTATTTTATCATATCCTACATGTATTACCCAATGGATAGAATTGTATACCTCAAATAGATACTCAGTATCTCTGGAAGCTGTTAAAATCTCTCTCCACACACCTGATGCTTTCATGCCTCTGGACATTACCCCAGTCATTTACTCCACTGTCTAGAATGTGCTCTATGAAGTTCAGAGTGCAGATAACAGAAACAGATTTCTTGGGTACAAATCCCAGCTTTATTGCCACATCATGTGTCCTTATACAAATATTTAAATCTCCCTTTGCCACAGCCTCTTCATCTAATGCTTCTAGCTTGTACCTGTATCATTGATTTGTAGATTATTAAGTGAGCAGTCACATGCAATCTATTTGAAACCATGCGTACATTTAGAAATGGCTCTGTATTGTTAGTTATTGTTATCAACATTATTATGAATCTGATATTTATCAATTTTAAGATGCAGGTTTTACCACCTCTACTGAATTTCCTGTCACCAAACGGAATTGCAAATCCTGTCTTTCTTTTCAACTTCTTTAGAAGTTAATTTCCCATTTATTCATTAAATATTGAACGTCTAATATATATCTACTCTTCTGCTGAATAGTGGTATAGAAATTAATAAGACATCTGCACTAGAATGCTTATAGCAGCACAATTCACAATTGCAAAGATGTGGAAACAACCCAAGTGCCCGTCAATACATGAGTGGATTAATACAATGTGGTATATGTATAGCATGGAGTTCTACTCAGCCACAGAAAACAATGGTGATCTAGCACCTCTTGTATTATCATGGATAGAGCTGGGACCCATTCTATTAAGTGAAGTATCCCAAGAATGGAAAAACAAGCATCACATATACTCACCTTCAAACTGGTATTAACTGATCAACACTTAAGTGTACATACAGTAATAACATTCATCAGGTGTTGGGCAGATGGGAGCAGGGAGGAGGGAATGGGTATGTGCACACCTAATGGGTGCGGTGCACACCTTCTGGGGGATGGACATGCTTGAAGCTCTAACTCAGGTGGAGCAAGGGCAATGCACGTAACCTAAACATTTGTACCCCTGTAATATGCTGGGACAAAAAATAAAAAATAAATAAATAAAATTTTAAGAGTTTAAAAAAAAGGAATTTCTGTGGCTGTGAGATAAATCAAACAGCTAAAAGAAGCATAAAAACTATAAAAGGATGATGGCAGGCACAAGCAAATTAGCACATATTTATTCAGCTGA
>CAUYRT010010665.1:0-14117 GCA_963574885.1 Lepilemur ruficaudatus
CACATGCCTGTAGTCTCAGCTACTCGGGAGGCTGAGGCAGAAGGATTGCTTGAGCCCAGGAGTTTGAGGTTGCTGTGAGCTAGGCTGAAGCCACGGCACTCTACAGCCTGGGCAACAGAGTGAGACTCTGTCTCAAAAAAAAAAAAAATGAAAAAAAAGAGACAACTGTATAAAGCAATAATTATAAATGTATTTTGATGGTCACACAATGGACAAAGTTGTAATTTGTATAACAGTAACATGACAACGGAGGAGGGAGGGAAAGGAGATATTTTTATGTACTATTGAAATTTAGTTGATATTAATCTGAACGAGGTTGTTATGGTAAGATGTTAATTGCAATTCCCAGGGCAACTACTACAAAAAAAACCTCAAAAATACCATAAAGGAAATGGCACAGGTATTAAAATAGTACATAAGAAAATATCTATTTAACATAAAAGAAAACACTAAGAAGAATAAAATAACAAAAGAGACACAAAACATATAGGAAACAAATAGCAAAATGGCAGATATATATCCTACCTTATCATTAATTTCACTGAATGTAAATCAATTAAACACTCCAATTAAAAGGTAGAGATCAGCAGAGTCAATAAAAAATACATGAAACAACTATATGCTATTTACAAGAGACACACTTTAGACTCAAAGACACAATTAGGTTGAAAGCAAAAGATGGAAAAAGGTATACCATGAAAACAGTAACCAAAAGACAGCTGGAAATCCCACTGCTGGGTATATATCCAAAAGAAAATACATCAGCACATTGAAGAGATATGTACATGTCCATGTTTATTGTAGCACTATTCAAAATAGCTAAGATACAGAATCTATTTAAGTGTCCATTAATGAATGAATGGATAAAGAAAATGGTGTATACATACACAATAGAATACTATTCAGCCATAAAAAGAGTGAAAACCTGTTATTTGCAGCAACATGGATGGAACTGGTGGTCATACTGCATGCTTTCACTCATATGTGGGAGCTAAAAGATTGATCTCATGGAGACAGAGAGTAGAAGGGTAATTACTTTTTAGTTAAATTAGTAATTTAATTAGTAAAGTAATTTTTTTGTTTATTTCTTTATTGTGTGCCTGTTCACTGCACCTGCAAATACAATACTCCTGGAAGAGACAAACTATGTCTGCTTTTGGTTATTCATCAGTGGATGTTCAGGGCCTAGAATAGTGCCTAATGCATAATACGGGCACAATATATATTTGATGAATAGATTTCCTTTGCACAGCCTCTAGAGAAAAAAATTATAGAAAAGCAAACTGCAGACCTAAATAAATAGAGCAACATACTGTATTCATGGAAAAGAAGATAAGAAAAAACATAAAGAATTCCCTCTTGCAAGCCATCTATAATTTAAATGAATCTCAGGCATAGGTTTTTCATAGACCTCAACAAGCTAATCTAAAATCCACATGAATGAATAATAAATGAAGATGTAAATCAAGATAATTCTGAAAAAGGGTGTGGAAGAAAAAGCTGAAGAAAGATAGAACTTCAAGGAGAAATAGGCAAATCTACAATTATGGTTAGAGTTCAATAACCCTCTCCCAACAATTGAAATAACAAGAAAACAGAAAATCAGCAAGGATACAGTAGATTGGAATGATATTATCAACTACTTTAACCTAACTGATATTTATACTATACTCCACCCAACCACACAGCAGAATACACATTTTGTGTGTGTGTGTGTGCTCATGGAGTATTTACTAAGATATACTACATTCTAGGTCATAAAACCTAGGTCAATAAATTTTAAAGGAGTCAACACAAAATCTGGTCTGTGACTTAATGGGCTAGAAATGGAAAATACATAATGGAAAGTTAACTAAAAAATCTCCAAAATTTTGGAAATTAAAAAACACACATCTAGATAACCCATGGGTCAAAGATAAAGTCAAAAGAGAAGTTAGAAAATATTTTACACTGAATGAAAATGAAAACATGACATATCAGAATTAATAGGATATCATGTAAAGGAATACTTCCAGGGAAAGGTATAGCACCAAACACCTGTATTAGAAAAAGAAGAAAGGTCTGAAATCAATGACCTCAGTTTGCACAATAAGAAACTAGAAAAAGAAGAGCTAAGTAAATCCAAAGTAAGATAAAGAAAGAAAAAAATAAACATCAGATAAAAATTTTAAAAACAGAGAATAGAAAACAATAGAGAAAATTAATGAAATTAAAACTTGGCTCATTGAAAAGATCAATAAAATTGATAAGCCTCTGTATAGTTAAGGAGTTCAGGAAATGCCACCCCAAAATATGCCACTTTGGATTTCAAACTGAGGACACTTGGGGAAGAGCAAATGCAGGAAGAAGCTTTCTCTGAGCTCTCCTTATCAGCCTAAAGATGGATCTTCCAAAAGGAACTCCATTGTCATGAATCCCCTCCCTGAGAAACTAATTAACCAAAGAGGATTAACACATATCACAGAAGAGGAAATTGGAGGCTGACACCACGCCCAGACAGACCTTGTCACAGACTACCACCTATTCTTCTGAGGGACCATTCATCTTTTCCAAAAATTATTTATTCTCCCTTAAATTGCCTACATCCCCTCCTCCCCTATGAAGAGGGTATGCAGTCATGCACTGCATAATGATATTTTGGTCAAAAATGGACCACATATATCATGATGGCCCTATAAGATTATAATGTGATATCTTCACTGTAACATTTTCTATGTTTAGACACACAAATATTTACCATTATGTTACAATTTTCTATAGTATTCAGTACAGTAACATGCTGCACAGGTTTGTAGCCTAGGAGCAATAGGCTATACTGTATAGCCCTGGTGTGGAGTAGGCTATAGCATCTAGGTTTATGTCAGTACACTCCAACATTCACACAATAACAAAATCACCTAACCATGTGTTTCTCAGAATGTACCCCCATCTTTAAGCAATGCATGACTGTATAAACTTCTAGATCTCATTGGGTTTTGAGTAGTCATGTTTCTTACATGTGATTGCTCCCATGCATGTAATAAATTTGTATACCTTTTTCCTATTAATTTGTTTTATGTCAATTTAATTTGTAGCTTAGCTAAAGACCCTAGAAAGGTGGCAGGAAACTATTTTTCCCTCCCATACAATAGATTAATCAGGGGGAAAAAAGAAGACACAAATCACCAATGTAAGGAATGAGAGGGGGACACCATTACAAGTGATATCCTGGAAGCCAAGTGGAAGAAGTGAATCAAGATAGGAAAAAGTGATTAAGTGTGTCAAGTGCTGCTGATAGGTCAAGAAATATGATGATTCAAAAACCTCATAGGTGGAATTCACTTCACTTCATAAAAACAGTTCAGGTAGAGTAGGGGGAACAAAAGCCT
This sequence comes from Lepilemur ruficaudatus, assembly GCA_963574885.1. Lineage (NCBI taxonomy): Eukaryota > Metazoa > Chordata > Mammalia > Primates > Lepilemuridae > Lepilemur > Lepilemur ruficaudatus. Next base: position 3,369 of record CAUYRT010010665.1, read on the forward strand.
GAGTAAATCGGGTTCAAAACAGAATGAGAGGATAAAAATTTGAGTCCATAAGCATAGACAACTCTTTTGAGGAATTTAGCTGCAGAAGGAAGCAGAGAGTAGGGCAGTATCTAAAAGCAGAAGTAGAGTCAAGAAAGAGTGTTTTATTTAAGACGGGAGAAATAACAACATCATTGTATGCTAATGGAAATGATCCATTCAAGAAAATTTGATGATGCAGAAGGAAGAGGGGAAAATTGTTAGGGCCACGTCTTCAAGCATGCAAGGAGAATAGAACCTATTGTGCATGGATAGACATTGTCCTTACCCAGAAGCACAGGTGGCTCTTCCATAATAACCAGTGAGAAAGCCAAGCATAGCGATATAGAAGCTGCAGGTAGGTGTCTATATGAGATCCTAGGAACCTATCGATGATCTCTTCTGCCTACTTCTATTTTCTCAAGGAAATAGGAAACAAATTTATTAAGTGACAGTAAGTTATAAAACACTATCTAGTGAAAAAAGCATTAATTATGTGAAGCTAATGTTGCTTCTATTGATTTATTTTTAAATTTTTGTAGTATTCTCAGGACAACTAGAGCTGTTGCTTCTATCCTTCCTACCATTTAAAAGCATAAAAATAATAAATAACGTTAAGGATCAAGCACTGTTTGCAAGCATTTTAAATATATGAATAAAAATGTGGTGATGTGAACAATGAAGAAGAAGAAAAAAGAAGAAGGGGGAGAAACTGGAGAAAGAGAAGGACAGAAAGGACCAAAAGGCTATGACAGGAATTGTCTGCTTTAAAGAAATAAGTCAACTACTGAATCAGAGGTAGTAATATTGCAAAATGGACTTCTGGAGTAGATTTGCTTGCTTTCTTTTATAAGCTTATAGTTTCTGTTTACACTGTCAAAGCTTTTTGAAGAATATGATACTACTTCTAGCTTGTAAATTCCTTGAGAGCACAGGCCGTGTCTTATAGATCTTTGTATCTCACACAGCATCTAGACAATTACTAGCCATGGTGGAGGTGCTTGATAACTATCTGTGGAAGGAATGACTGCAGAAGTTGAAGGAGATTAAATATCTTAAAATGAATAAAAAACGTAGTTTAGTAAAATTTAAATTACATTTTTCCGAATGTTATCTTAGGTTAATTGTGAATTCATACATTTAAAGTAAATTTAATCTATATTTTGCCAAGTCATTTTTATTTATTTAGTTATATGCTAACTTATTATTTTAAATAGGTATTAAAAATTCTATGGCTCATTAAAACTTTAATTTTTATGTGTTTCCTTAACTCCTCATTTTGAAAAATTTAAAACTACAAAAAATTTAACAGAATATGGTCTTCATGTAGATTCATTGGTTGCTAATACTCGGCCACATTTATTTTATGGAACTCTTAGATAGTACAAAAAGATAAATAAATTCTTTTGGAGCCACTTTAACAATACAAAGAATGTTGAAGTGTTTTTGTAGAAAGCAGAAAGGGTATTTTGTCAATTCTGATGAAGTCAATGCTCAAACATTTCTAAGACTTTAAGACCCTGATAAAAGAGACTGACAGACCTATTTTAGTTCACAATTTTAAATCAACCTGAGAAAAGTGTAATTAAGAGAGTTCTTTTTTAACATTCAGCATGGATATGTTTTTTAATTAAAATGAGGATTGATTTTTGTTATAATGCTATGAATAAATTAGATTAACAGGTATAACATATATATTAGTCTTTTTATTTATTTTCATTTTTTAAAGATTAAATATTTGATTTGTCATAGTACCTGGCACAAAAACATTTCGTGTTCTTTTTATTTTATCTACATTATAGAGGAGAGCTAAATTAGTAAGTCTGGAATTGATATGGCATTTCTACTCTGCATGTCAAGGTTGAATTCTAGGTTAGGTAATAAACATTTGAAACCACAGCAAATATACCCTGGGAATCAGCCAAACATTTGAGCTAGTTTCCTGCAATGCAGTTGTCTTTGTTCACAAAGCATTTCCAGTTTTTCTTTTGGCACTATAAGACTAAAATTTAATAATTCACAATTTGTCTTTGTTGAATTTTAGTGCCCCAATTTTCCATGTGCAAATTAGAGTAACTTATCATTATGTATCATAAATATAAATTTTAAAGAAGAAAAATATTTATTTAGCTCTTTGACAATTCACCAAGTGTTTTCACTAACATTACCTCATTCGTACTTTACAATATTTCTGTGAAGTTGGTAGTAGTGAGATTCCCATTGTACAGACAAGGAAACTAGATCACAGAGAGTTTAAGTGACTTTCCCTGTTATATACTGCCATGAAGTAAAGGAAGATCTAGATATTCTAATTTCAAAGTCAGTGCTTTATCCACATTACATCATGCCTAATTACTGAATTATAAAGAGCTATACAACATAACATAAATCTGATAATCTTTTAGAATTACTTAACTGATGAAATTAGCCTTGTGTTCTGAGATAGCAGCAGAGCAGGCAAGGAAACATTCCTAATAAGCTAAGGATATAGAGCGTTCTAGAACAAATCAAAGAATTAGATGTTTTTCAGAAGAGCCGACTCAGAAAGGTGGATATTCTTCACATATGCTGAAAGCTGTCTTGAGGAAAAGGAAGCATATTTATTACTGCTTCCAGGCCTGAACTAAAACTAGTAGGTGAAAATTAACGGTAATAATGATCAACTTCAACAGACGTGATGTGCTGAGTACATAATTAGCACTTTACATGCATTCCTTAATAATAAAAAAGGTTATAGCCATTTTACAGATGAGGAAACTAAAACTTTGGGAAGTTCTGTAAATTACCAAGGGTAATACAGTACCAGTAGTGGTGCAGGAATTTGAATTTGTGTCTGACTCCAGAGCCTGTGAGCTCATCCTCCATGCTATTTTTCATTTCTATATGCCATACTGCCTATACATGGTAAATGGAGTTACCTGAAGGAGTCATCCCAGAATGCTTTCGGAGTGAACTGATGACTGATGTTTGACATGCAAACTAGCTTTGAATTAGGTGTTTGCTCAAATTGAACACTGGAACTAAGTGGGGAGAACCTTGGCATTCTGAACATTCTGAAAAAAAGAATCGGTATTTGTCTTGGGGAGGAACAAGATTCAGTGGCTGAATAGTTCCTAGAGGTCAGGAAGGCAGTATGGCACCCAGAGTCCACACGGGTAAAGAACAAGAAAGAAGCTAAGTACCACCATACATCTAGTTGCTCAAACTCAAACCTATCAATCATCTTTGATTTGTTCCTCTGTTTTTGACCTAACCTCCCTCATCTGGTTAACCAGGAGGTCCCATCAACTGTACCTCCAACATCTTTACTGAATCCCTTCATTTCTCTCCATCACCATCATCCTAGTCCAGATCCTCCTCACCTCCCACCTGGATGACTGCAATGACGACTAACTGGTCTTGCTGACTCCACCCTTGAGCCCGCACAGTCTATTCTCAACAAGAAGCCAGAGAGATCCTGTGAAAGTGTAAACCAGATCATCTCATGCTTCTGCTCAAAATATTTCAGGGGCTCCTCACTGCTTGTAGGTAAAAGACAAACTCCTTCCCTGACCTACAAAGTCCCCACATGGGTTGGTCTCCTTCTGACTCCTCAGCCTTCTCCCACCCGCCTCTTCCCTTTGCTTTCCCCAAGCCCCAGGCAATGGAGTGTAGTGTTTAAAAACCTGGATTCTGAAGTCAGACTGCCTGGACTTGAATTCTGGCTCAGTGACTTAATAACTCTATGATTCTGGGCAACCTACTTAAGGTTTCTGTACCTCAATTTCCCCCATCTGTAAAATGAAATAATAATAGTACCTAGCTCATAGGTACTAACTCACCTAATTGAGAGAATTAAGTGAATTTGTATATGAAAAGTTCTTCAGATAGTGCTTGGAATATAGTGAGCATTGTTATATTATAATGTCCAGCTCAGTCCTACCTCAGGGCATTTGCACTTGCTGTTTCTTCTACCTGGAATGTTCCTACCCCAGGTTTTCATTAGATAAGCACCTTCTCATCCTTGAGACCTCAGCACAAATACCGTCTTTGCAGAAAAGCACCCCTGACCTCTCTCACCCTATTCCAGGCAACTCTATTACAATACCTGGTTTTACTGCCTTTGTGGTACGCATCACAATTTGTTAAATGAAGAATAAATGTACCTGTCTTCTCAGGGACTGCATTAGAATGTAGCTATAAAGGGAATTGGAGTCCTGTAAGGCTCTTTGCTACCTTTACTTGGCTTAAAAGATCAGAAACCTCTGTTTTAGAAATCTACTTTTATGCTGTTTGTTTATTCTAGAATTGTTTTATTTTTATTTCCCCGTAGTGATTAGTCAAGTTCTCTTGGAAAATGTCAGCTCTCCCAGCTGTACTAAGGGCAAATGCAGAAAGGGCTTTTGTACCTAACTGGGCCTGAGTCAGAGGACTAGAAGAGGTAGCATGAGAGTGGCATTGGGAACCTGAAGGGGAGACCCTGGGAGAGTGAGGAAGAACCAAAGACTGAAGGCACAGCCAAAGCCTAGCAGTACTTTTTGAGAAAACTCTCATGCATTGCAGGTGATTGTTTTAATAAGGAAGGCTGAGCCCTTACCACTCCTGTCTGTCATGGCCATGAAACAGGACTCTAGAAAGAAGAAGAGAGCTTCACACATTGCATGGTGCACAGCAAGCATCCACTAACTAACCGTAGTACACACTTATTACTTGCCTACTAAGTGCAAGCCCCATGCCAAGCTCTGAGCATGCATTATATTATTTAATCCTCCCATGGATCTTTTGAGGATCTTTTTACAGAGGAGGAAACTGAAGCTCAGAAAGATTAATTGACTTCCCTGAGATCACAGAGCTGATATTTAGGATTTAAACTCAGGTATTTGCTCTTAATAACCTCCCTATTTGATGAATTATGAACCTCCAAGATCTTTGCTAACTATAAGATTTTATGTTTTACAAAGCTTAACCAAGAAAGAAAACAATTTGCTGCAAAATCAAACATAACACTGTAGAATGTTCGTTCTCAAACAGGAGCAATTTGGGCCCTGAGGAGATATTTGGCAATGTCTGAAGACATTTTTCATTATCACAACTAGACGGGAAGCTGCTATTAGCAACTAGTGAGTGGGTAGAGGCAAGGAAAGCCGGTAAACATTCTAGAATGTACAGTACAGTTTCCCACAACAAAGAACTATGCAGTCTAAAATCTCAATAGTGACAAGGCTGAAAAACTCTACTTTAGAAAGAATGGTTAAGACAAAAAAGGAAATATGTTTCACTGGAAGAATGTATCAGAAGAGATGAAACAATTCTGGGCACCATTTATTGTTTTCCTCTCATAATATACTAGTCCAAAAATTAAACATAAAGTATATCTTTCATAATATATCAATGAGTGTCAAAATCAGCTCCTCTGAAAGCTATCATTCTCCCAATAGAGTGAAGCAAAATGTTGAACTACAGAACTGACCACCCATGATCTTGCCCGCCAATACATTTGTTGCTTCTTTAATTCCACATTAATCCAGGGTGACAGATAGGGTTCAAAAATCTGTCTGAGCTCACAACTCTGGGCCAATCCTGACCTCTCGCTATCATCTTACAGAAATAGTTTCTGCAACGGCCTCAGACACTGTGGTCTTAGTTACATGAATGGTAGCTTCAATTTTGATTAAAATTCTTAAGCCACAGTCATATTTCCTTTTGTCTTTGTGGTGAGTCCGTGTGAAATAAATGAATGCATCAGCACACACAAGAGCAAGGAGGTGGGACTCTCACAATTCTAAGCTATTCACAAACTTTTTTCCTTAATTGCGAATTCAGGGCACAGTTTTGATGGCCAGAAACAAATGGTTTGCAACAACTCATCCTAGCACTCTTTTTTACCAAAAGATTGACTATAACCATTGCTTTGTTAAACTTTATGAAGCACATTTCAAAAGAGAAAATACCACTCTAATCCACTTTCTATTGGTGACAGCAAGATTAACTGTTGCCTCAAACTCATGTCCCTCCACAATGTCTCGAAAACTATTTGTAAGTGTTGCCCAGGGATCCACCCATTCATTAAAAAGACCCATGTTTCATATACCAATCTAGAAACCTATTGGCTTCTGGAACAAATACAAATAAGCAGATTATGTTGTTTATCCTCTCTCTCTTTGTATCTGTAGCTAGATGTATGGAATAGAATGTGATAAAACAGATTTTAAGGAAATAGTAACATACAGAAACTTTGCTGTTGACGAAAATACTTTTTTTAAGGAATAAAAGCACCAAAGAAAAGATTTGCCTGGGCTGGGAGGAGGGAAGGATGAGGAATAATGACTTATTGGGTACAGGGCTTTATTTTGGGTTGATGGACATGCTTTGTAACTAGGTAGTGGTAGTAGTTGCACAACATTGTGAATATACTAAATACCACTTTACAATGGTTAATTTTGTTACATAAATTGCACCCCGAATTTTTTAAATAGTGAATAAATGAAGCTATTGAGATGTGTGGTTAGATAATGTACATTCAACTTGGTATTCGCAGGGTTAATGGCCATCTCCATCAGCACAAAATGCCTGATGCATGTTTGCATATTTAAGGTTTTATACATATAATTTTCTCCCCCTTTTTGATAAAACAGAATTTAAACTAATAAGGCTAACCAAATTACCAAGAAATATAATCCAAAAATATTAAAAATATGCCATTGAATTTCAAATTATTGGAGAACCTAACTACTAAGAATGCAAGATGTGTCCTGAATGTTTAAGTCAATTTGAGGCCTTCAGCTCTGGTAATGAACAGCAGTAGGTCTTTCACTCACTGAGACTAATATGATTTTTTTTTCTTACCTTGCATCTCCATTTTAGCTGAAAGAAAAAGAAAACTACGAAATAAGTGACTTTTTTATTTGTTTTAGAGCACTTCCAAGTTGCTTCAGACAGCTGGCTTTTTGTCCAGGTGTCTTGTTTATCTCTCCCTGTGTTATGGGGATAACCCAACCATTCTGAAATCCCATCTACAAAACCAGCTGGGAAACTAACACACAATTGCTACATTTCTCCAGAGCCCCCTTTTGGAAGACTTCCAGAAAAACAGATAAATCCCTTCTGCCCTCCAAGGCCAACATAACTCAAGGCAGCTAGTTCAGACAAAAATTTCATTTATGTTTGGGTCACAGAGCCCTCTCTCTCTCCCCCGAAGGCCAGTATATCTCCTCGGTTTGGTGTTTCCAGAGATGTCCCTAAGTTGAAAGATAGAAATCAATTGTTTTATATACACATAACACACAGAGTCAGAGAAGTAGAAAGAAGTAACTAAGCGGGCCAGTGCTAAAATCTTGATGAGGGAGATACAGGCACGTGTGCACACATACATGCACACATGTACACACACAGCCAACCTATATAGCCTGGTTCCTTCCTTCAGGCTGGTTTTTTCTACTCTTTCTTTTCTGCCTAGATACACGTATTGGGGGAGGGGACCAGAGACAAAGTTCGCTGTGTTTTCTTTCTTCCTCAGAAACTACTGCAAAGAGGTCCCGACTTCCCCTCCCCTACTCCTCCCCTCATCCCAGGAATGGCCTTATGCATTTCCCCCCAGCTAAATCCTCCATCCTCACCAAAATCCGATGGATGCTAACATGGAGTTAGTTTCTTGAAAGAAGTTATCTTGCTACTAAGTGTGAGCGAGTCCATACCAGAGACGGGGTGGGGGTGGGGGAGTGAGGAAGCGGGGCTGATAATGATACCTCGCGCCAAACAAAAATGACTATTATTGGATTGTATTTAATTTTTAATGAATTATCAAGAGAAATAAGGCCATTTTCCTTGCCTATGGACCCCTTTCCTTTCTGTGGGTAACTCTTGCTCGCGTGAATCATCCCCACCCTCCCCGGAGCCTCTCAGGTCTAAGGCGAGCAAGGAGACCCCAGATAACTATTTAGTATAAACAAACCGTGCGGCTTTAATGGAATTACCTCAGCCTGCTAGTAAATAATTTATAGTAGGCAGTAAATAAAATATGGTTCTACGTCTTTAAAAGAGTTGTCAAATGGAAAACACCCACCAGAGAGACGTGAACCCTGAAGACTGCCACGATTAAAGACGCCGGTTGGGATGGAGAGCCGGGTGAAAAGACAACATGTTTTTATACCCCGAAGGAAGACGTGGGTATCTGCCAGAGCCTGAGAGGGCAGCTCTCAGGGAAAGTTCCCATATGGAGAAGGTGAGAGACAGGATGTCTTTGTCACTTAGCAGAGGGGCAAGGGATTAAAATGCATAGGGACACGGATGCACTTTCATAATAGTACCTTCCATTTGAAAGCCTAAGCGCTTTAAAATTCGTTATCACTCTTAATCCTCGCCACCACTCTTCCAGAAAGACCAGACTGAGGCCATGATTTCCATTTTATGGATTAGTAAAAAAAGGCTCTGAGGCTAAAAGGCAGCGCATATGTATGCCTGCTGGAGATTAAGTGGGACACGGGAGTCCAGGTCATTGCAGCTCTGGCCGGAGAAGTAGCTTTTCCCTGCGGCGGCCCCATGAGTAGCTGGGGCTCCTCCACCACACACTCTCACACTGTCCAGCTCAGAACATTTGCCCAGTTTTACAACACTTTGGCGTGTCTTCTTTTTTCGGTGACCTGAAAGCTCTCTAAATAAATTTTCTGCACCCCTCTTCTCTGTATCACGCCCCTGGATGGCTCATCCCCAGTTCAGAGAGAAGGACAGATTTATGAGCATCTCCTCAAGGTTACCCCCAAGACAACCTTGACCATGAAACAAGAATCTTGAACACTTGACCTAAATTTCCAAGGGCATCTGTTTCCGTCTGTAACTGTCACCAGGTTTCATTTGAAATTCGATCCTGTGTCACTAATGGTATTAACAGGAGCTCAGGTCCAACCTTCCGACGGGAGACTGTTGAATATGATTTTACATCCAAACGGAAGTAAATCAGCTTCTATAAACCTGTAGCAACCCCCCTCCCTGAGCACAATAAAGCTGTTGTCGCAATCAATAAATCTCTGGTTTGGGGCAATGAAAATTAGATAACTGTTCTGTCTCTCTCTCTTTCTGTCTCTTTTCTCCCCCAACCCCTTAAGACAAAGCCACTATTCAAAGAAACGGGGAGTCTTGTTAACCATTTCTGAAGTACCTCGCTGTACCCGGCGCCTTTCAGACATGCACCTCTCAGTCATAGGCGAAAACCAGACATTTAATTACGGTGACTTTTGTTCGATCATTACGGATAATAAAGGCAACCTTTTCGATAGATACAATTATAACACAAGCTGCTCCAACACCTGCACGGATCGCATTTGTCTCCAGCGTGGTTTTTTTTACTCCTCCTCTAAACTGCCTTTGAATTTCTCCTTCTCTTCTGACCAAAAGATTTAATATGTTGCAAGAGATAGATTTCACGAAAACGTGTTGTCCCTTCTGTAGCTACATCTGCTCAGACCTATTAAGAAAACTAAGACATTTTGATACTAATTGCAAATAAATTGTGATGTGTTCACCAAGTAATTGATTTAATGAAGTTCATATGAAACTCCTGAGATTGGCCAAGTGAAAGGCCCCCTGGTGCTTCTATTGTGGAGGAAAAGGAAGGTTGGTTTTTCGTTTTCTTTCTTTAAAAAAAAAAAAAAGAAATGGCTTGGAGAGTGGCGGGGGGGGGGGGGCGAGGAGGCGGGGTGGGCACAGATGTTACCTCCGAAGCCATCGCGCTGTGGCGGGAAAGAGCAGCCAGATAGCGCTTCCCTCCCGCCGGCCACTGAACAGTCGGCCTGGCTAAACCGCGCCCAGCCCCAGCCCTGCAGTTGGATGTGCTCAGTTCAGTGGCAAACGTGGGCTGGGGAGAGGACCAGTGCGCGGACCGCCCGCTTCCTCCCAGTTGCAGAAGCTGCATAGGGCGCTGCCGACGGGTCCTGTTACCCCAGCTTCCAGAAGTGCTTGACGACGGCCCCTACACCCCTTTCTCTGGACCTAAGGCCAGAAGCCAGGAGGCTAAAAGGGACCCCCAGGCGGAAAGGGTTGTGGTAGCTGGCACAACACCGCCCATCGTTCAGACTAGGGTTCCGGAGTGCGTGGCCGAGCTCACCTCACAAGCAAGGCCACGGACAAGGAAGCTACCTTCAGCGCTCACGCGGGTTCTACTTTTCGACCTTTCTGACCAGCCAAGCCTGGGAGTTAAAGAGCAGGGGCATACAGGGTGCGGGGAGGAAATAAGCTTTTTCTGAACACCTACTGTATGCCAGACCCCGTGCTTCCCAGATATTAGCTTTCTGTCTCCAAGCAACTGGTGGGAGGTATTGCCCCGTTACCAGAGGGAGAAACTGCGGCCTGAAGGACCCTTGACAACAACGTACCAACAGTGCCCTGGCTACCCTGGCTATCCGTAAAACTCAGCTCTTGGGGAAGGAGAAGAGAAATTCCCCCCAAACCGTCCCCATTTTGCCCCAAACCTTACCGGTTAACTTAGTCTGGGGGTTGGAGGGAGATAAGGGACAGGGCAGAAACGGCCTGCAGGGCCAGGCTCATATCTCCAGGTTGGCATCAACCAGTCTTTGTCTCGAGTCTGGAATTTTTGTTTCGTTTTTTTTTTTTTTTTTTTGAGACAGAGTCTCACTCTGTTGCCCGGGCTAGACTGAGTGCCGTGGCGTCAGCTTAGCTCACAGCAACCTCAAACTCCTGGGCTCAAGCAATCCTTCTGCCTCAGCCTCCCGAGTAGCTAGGACTACAGGCACGCGCCAC
>CAUYRT010010667.1:0-39935 GCA_963574885.1 Lepilemur ruficaudatus
GTTAGCCTTATAAATGTGGCTATTGATTTCAAATAAAGAAAAATGTAGAAGCCTAGATTTTGAGATGATTAACTTCAAAAGATTATGGTTTCAGATGATGAACATTTTTTTATATGTTTTTTGGCCATTATTCTGTCTTCTTTGGAAAAGTTTCTGTTCATCTCCTTTGCCCATTTATAAATGGGGTTTTTTGATTTTTTCTTGTTAATTCTTTTGAGTTCTAGGTAGATTCTTGTTCTCAGACCTTTGTCGGAGGTGTAAAGAGCAAATATTTTCTCCCATTCTGTGGGCAGTCTATTTGCTATAGTGATAGTTTCTTTAGCTGTGTAGAAGCTTTTTAATTTGATGAGGTCCCATTTGTTTATTTTTGTAGCTGCATTGATTGCTTTGGGGGTCTTCTTCAAGAATTCTTTGCCTAGACCGAAGTCTGAGAGGGTCTTCCCAACATCCTCTTCTAAGTCAACATCTGGAGAAGAAATGAGGGAATCACTTCTTAAATTCCTTTCTTGATTTTTGCACTTATGGTTCATTTTTTCTTCAAACATGTGAGGGCCAATACCGCCCAACTCAAAACTAACTGTGCAAAAAACTGGGGGAAGCTTAGAAGTACCTGGGAAGTGGGTGTCATTTTTTTTTAACTTATCCAAGAAGCCTCAAGAAGGAACTGTTTTGACAGGCTCAAACTGCGCATTCCATCTATTGGTAAAACCTACTCCCAAGGCAATTCCAAAATGTAACATTCTGGATAAATAATTAAATAAAGACAAATGCCTACCGGGCCCTGGAGCCACACCAATGTAGCACATGCTGAAGAAAAACAATCGTTCCTCAAACTCCAGAGAGGCTCAAAGTTCTGAAAGTTTAAATAAATCCCTGAAGCATAGAACGAAGCTTTACTAGTCATGGGCTAGGGAAACATTCCTCTGTGGTGTGAGCTCACCAAGCATCGTTGGCTAAACAAATAGCTTCCTTGCCACCAAACTCGCAGGCCAGGAGCTCACTGAAGGACTGGATTGTTTTCCTGCAGCCGTGGAGGGCCAGGCTCTATGTTCAGGAAAATGGCAGCCAGGGAAGAGACGGAGAAACCCATGGGGGCCATTCCCTTGTACTGTAGGTAAGGGAACCGAGGCCCAGAGACGGACATCAGTTGCTGGGAGCCGCAAAGCAGGGGCAGTGTTGGAACCCTGGCCTCTTTACAACACACCGCACATGGCGGCCTACCACAGTGCCTGGCACGTAATAAGCACTCAGGAAATGTTTGTTCTCAGGAACCGTGGGATAAAAAAAAAAAAGAAATGTTTGCAGAAGGAATGAATGAATGACTGAAAAAAATTCAACAACTACACTCTCTGAATGCCTGTGTCTTCCTGGCATGGTTTTAGACTCTGAGACTACAGTGTTGAACAAGACTGACAAGGGCCCTGCTGTCATAGAGCTCACATCCTAGAGTATGTGTGTGCGTGTGTGTGCGTGTGTGTGTGTGTGCATGTGTGTGTGTGTGTGTGTGTAGGGTGATGGGAGATGTATGACAGGAGTAGAGAAATAGTCATTATAACTAGTATTTAATGAGCACTCACTATGTACCAGATACTGCCCTAGCACTGTACATAAATGAACTCCTTTAGGCCTCTCAATAACATGTGAGGGAGATACTCTTTTGTCCCATTTTATAGATAAGGAAACTAAAGCACAGAGAGGTTAAGTAGTTCACCCAAGGTCACACAGCTGTAAGTGGCAGAGCCAGGATTCAAACCCAGGCAGTCTGGATCTAGAGCCTCAACTCTTATCCAAAGACCACAGAAGCAAATGAGTGATTTTGAGTAAGCAAGTACATATGGATAGATCAGTGAATGAATATATGAACAGGATTCTTCATTTGAGAATACTTCGTAGGAAAACAAACATCTATCATAAAATTGGTTTTTGGTAGTTACTGGTTTGTAAGTAAATTGTAAGAAATTCTGGACATGACACTCTCTCTAAATCTTACTTGAAGAAAAATTAGACACATGCACAAGATTGCTTTAAGTTTGTATGTGCAATCTTCTTTCTTCTGGTGACAATTTCCAGGTTATAAATCTAAACACCATGAAAATAGCTAGTATGTAGTGAGCCTCACCATGCGGCAGGTACTAAACATTTTATGTATTTTAACTCATTTAATTCTCATGTCCACCCTAGGAAGCAAGTACTATTTTCATCCTAACTTTGCAGAGCAGCAGTTCTCACCTGGTGGCACACTGGCTTCACCTGAGGAGCTTTGAAAAATGCTGATGTCTGAGTCCCAGCCCAATTAGCTTAGACTCTCTAAGAATGCAGCTTCAGTCTTGGTATCTTTATTATTACTTATTTATTTTGATTGACAAGTAAAAATTGCACGTATTTATGGCATACAACATGATGTTTTGGTATATGTTTACAGTGTGGAATGGCTAAATCAAGCTATTTAACATCTGCATTACCTCCCATACTTTTTTATAGTGAAAACACTTAAAATCCACTCTCTGAGCAATTTTCAAATATATAATGTATTGTTATTAACTGTAGCAACCATGATGGGCAGTAAACATCTTGAACTTATTCCTCCTGTCTAACTGAAATTTTGTGTCCTTTGGTTATTGACATCTTTTAAAAGTTCCCTTTATAATTCTGATGCAGAGGGAGACAGCTCAAAAACACTGACGTAGGGAACTGGCTGCAATTGACTCGAACCCCTTCTCTGTTTTAAATTTTCTACCCAAAACCAACACCACAAAAATCTCCACCCTCCCAATGACGCATTTGCTGCGTCTCTCAGTGACAGTCCCCACCTCATGATGGCAATGCTGGCTCCCTTCCAAACGTTTCTATGGGGTTCTGGAATCTCTGAGTTTTCTGAACTACTGGGTCCTCTTAGCACCACCTTTAGGGAGAAAAAAGTGGAAACGAGCCTGTTGCGTCCCAAGTCTCTCCTGGTTAGCAACAGCTCTCCTTTATGTGCCAGGAACTAAACCAGGTGCTTACCATACATTGTCATTAGTCTTCACCCCTAGGGTTTGATGGTGGCGTCCTATTGACGCCTCTTCTCTCTGAGTTCTAAGCCAGTTGAGATAGGCAGAGGAGTCAGGCGAATGGAGATCAAAATGTTAGCTTTATTACAGATAAAAGTTACTGGAGAATACAGGGTAGGTGTGAGGCATCAGTGAGCTTCTGTATGCCACGCCCCAGAATTAGATGCTGAGCGTAAGTTTAGCCAGTGGGCAGATACACGTGAACCTAGACAGTTCTGGGGCTGTAATGCATGTTCATAAAGTGTGGTATAATTGTGAGGTGGTATCACTACTCAGTGCAGGCACCATGCTTGATTATTATTAAGTCTACTACACTACAACAAGCTATGTGCAAAATCATCTACAAATTTCTCTCAATTTACATATATCCGCTATTTGCGACATTTCCCCAGCACCGATCCCCCAGAAAAGTGAAAGAGAAGAAATTTTATTGTATTTCCATCTTTTATACTGTACTTATGGGCGCCATATGCAAGACACATGTGAAAGGCATAGCCACAGCACACCCCACACGGGCATTGCAAGCCATTTACGTTAGATTTTCCCGTTACAGTAGTTGCAGGCACGTAAAATGTTTATTACTGTTATATTGCCATTGCTTTCATTCTACATATACCTGCTGCTGAGCATCTGGTCTTGTGTTGAGAAGAATGGGAGCATGTTGATGTTTGCTCTGGAACTCCAGCTTTTTGACTTTAATAGTCCCTCGCTGTCCTTGGCTTTTTTCCTTGGCCAGTCCCAGAGTCTGAACAGAGTAACCTTGAACAAAAAGAAGCCATGGCAAAGACTGCCTTTGCTTTAAACAATCAATCAAAAACAAAATCAAACCTTTCCCAATACCTAGGTAATCACTTTTCAAAGAGAAGCCCACAAAGTTTTCCCCAGGTTTCCTAAGGGCATGGTAATTGTACCCCACATCAGCCCATGGCCTCCTATTCCAAGCCACTACGCACATCATCCACTCCATTCTTGGTGCCTTAACTGTTAGTCATTTGTCTGATGCCCAACCTCTCAGTTACCTTAAGCTGAGGTCTCTGTGAGTTAGGTTAAACAACAAAACAAAAGTTAAATACAGGAATGGGCGATCATATGTGTAGTATATTGGACAGCTGTCTGGACTTGGACTGAGCTAGGTGGGAGAACCAGCTTTGGTCACATCATTTCACCTCTTGGTGCTATACTTTAAAACACAGACAGTCCTTGGGGTGGTGAAGAGAAGTCAATCAGACATGGGTGTGACTCTCAATGCTGCCATTCACCAATGTGGTGACCTTGGGCAACTTACTACGCCTCTGATTATTCATGTACAGAAACGGGGACCTCCCACAGAGGGTCACTGTGAGAGTCGAGCATGATGTTCATAAAGCACTTAGCAGAGTGCTTAGCCCATAGTAGGTGTTCCATAAGAGGTACCTATCACTATCATTAAGCGAGAAAGCCTGAAACCACTGGTAAACTACTATGATCATATAGTCAGTTACCAAATGAGTCGTGCTGAAGACTGGCCATTTCAGAGTTGAGGGGCAAGAGTGATCTCTGTGGCAAGGGCTATGTTGAGCTTGGCCAAGGACTGGACAGTTGGGGGATGAAGATGACATGAACATAGGAAATGGCTTAATTAAGGGCAAGGAAGCAGGAAAGTGCATAGAATCATTTATGAACAGTGAATGTGGTGTCTTGTTGGATCAAAAGGTTCACATGGTGGGGCAGGGAGGAGAGGAATGAGTAGCAGGAAATAGGGTGAGGAAGGAGACTGGGAAAAGCTGTGAAAGCCCTTCTAGAACAAAGAGTTTGGATAATCTCAAGGCAATGAGTACAGTGGAATGTTTTTAAGTAGTAAGAAGGCATAATTAAAGAAAGATTATTCTGATGGTAATGGCAAGATGGAATGCACACCTTAGAGGTTCTTTTTTTTTTCTCTATATTACCTGTGAATAAGACTATTGGGGTTTGGGGCCTTAACAATGATGTGTAAAATAATAAACCTTTCCAATTTTTGTTCATAACTTAGTAAATCATTAAATACTTCTATAGCTAACATTTGCATAGCTTTTTACAATTAATGTGATATTGAGTAGCCCATAAATAGTGGTCATAAAAGAATAAAATCCCAGAATGCTCTTGCCATGGGGAGTTGTCTAATAGGACCACAAAAAATAACTTAAGGTTGACAATTTTGGGATAGTGGGTCACATTCTTTTGGAGTAGTGTTTTACTCTAGAAGTTTTCTCTCACTGACAAAAATCAGAGACTAGTAAATTGGGAACTGTAAGAATTAGATTTACAGAACACAATTGATAAAGATTGAAACTCTGAACTTGGAAACATTTCAGACAGCCTGAATATTCTCTAGAATAATTTTTAAGATCCAGCATCTAGGACACAACATTTTCAAATCTGATCTATATGGCATAGAAAAAGATAATTAGAAGAGAATATGTAACCACAATTACAAAAGAGAAGATCTAAACATGATAGAGTTGTACTGAGGAGTGATCAGTCAATACCAGAACCAGAATGCGTATTATTTGTAGATAATAATATTTGATGATAGCAAAAGCTACTATTAACAGAGCACCTTCTATAAGCTAGGTTCATGCCAGAAGCATTGTCTTATGTTACTTTCATAACAGCATATTATTTGCATCTTACAGATGAGGAAATTGAGATTGAGTGTGACTTAATAATGTGTCCGAAGTCACACAGCTAATGAATATAGGACTGAGGTGGGATTTAAAGGCAGTCCCATCTGACCTCCAAGCTCATGCTCTTTCTACTACACTTTAAAGAATGTGCAGGCACTCACAAATACATGTAAGCGTACACACACATGCTTTCTAAAGTGGAATAAATGTAATTAGTATGTTCTAATGTGAGTTGTCAATAATTACCTATTGGTTTTTACTATTTTCCTTATAAGGTCTTAAGTTTAAAGAGTCAGTCTAAGTTGGATGGTCCCAGGTGTTAGTAACAGGCACTGTCCTGGTCCACAGGAGGGCAAGCCAGGTAAGCTGCAGTCCTTTGAGAAGGAGGCCAAAGTCAATGCCTTGGATTAGTTCTTCTTATACACTCATTCATTTGATCTTCACAATAACCCCTGTGGTCAGTAGTGTAGGTATTAGTATTCTCAATGTATATGGAGAACCCCGAGTCCTAGAGACATTAATGACTTCTCCAAGATCATACAGCTATTAGTAGTATGTAGCAGGGTTGGGATTCACATTGAGTTTTCTGACTCCAGATCTAAACTCTTCCTACAATAAAACAGCTGCTTCTAAAAGGTGCATCAACTTAGTATTTAAAACAGGCAACCTGGGTTTTAAATCCAAGCACTACTGTGGCAGAGGTATTAAATTCCACAGATCCTCAGTTTTCCCATATGTAAAAGTATGGAAAATAATAGATTGATGTGAAAATTAGATGAAAGAAAGGAGAAAACAGTTCAATATTACTTTAATTATAAATATCAGATCCCAAGCTTTCTGCAGATAATTTATTTATACAAAAGAATTTGTTAATTAAGCATGCACTATGTACCAGGTACTGTTCAAGGCACAGGAGGCACAAAGATATTAATAACTGTGTCTTATTCATCTTTGAATTTTTAGTGCGGAGCACAACAGCAGGCAATTGTAGGAACCCAGTAAATTTGATATAAATGGAATGGATAAGAGTAGATGGATAAATAATAAATTAAACATAGATGAGAAAAAGGAATTTTTAGCCTTCCATATAAAAATTTCTTCATTCAACTAACATATTGAGTCTCTATGATGTGCAATATTCTGGGTGCTGTGGCAGACACAGGAATAAACAAAATACATTTTCTGCCCTCAAAGAACAGCATGATGTATTGGTAAGAACATGGGATTTGGAGCTAGAAGACCTGCACCTTCAATCTTGATTCTAGTTCTTGCTAGCTCAGTAACTCCAAACAAATTTCTCAGCCTCAGTTTTCCCATCTGTAAAGTGAGGATAATAATATCGGCCTTTCATGATTGCTGAGAGGAATAGTGTTTGTAAAAGTGCCTTGAGAATTTCTATATAATGCTGTTATTATTATGTAAATATCCCTTGAACATTTGCTCTCAGTGATATCAAATTCAAGTTTATTGGAAGTACCAAGAGAATTGCTTTAATGCCCTGCTTTGCTTTGGCAGTGGAAACTGGGCTGAAGGTCAGCAGACATGGTGAATGTGATTGTTATCATCTATTGCTTTTTTCTTTTTTGGAATCTACTCAAGCAATCATAGAAGCAGTTGCTGTGAAGTGTTGTTAAGTAAAAGGAGGTGTGCTCACCAATCAAACACAAAGGACCAGTAACACGTTTGACTCCTGTGTCTAATGGTAACTAACAAGTTGTAAGTTCCTTGTACGCTTTAATAACATTGGGCTACAGCATTCCTGTGCCTTTTTGCTTTTCTGACTTAGGGTTGAGTCAGCTAATGTTTATCAGTCAGCCTCCATGCACTAGACTAGGGAAAACTCACTTGAGTAAGCCATAATCCCTCCCTCCAAGGATCATGCACTTATTAGGACTCTCCAGGCAAGTGGAACTAATAGGAGTTGTAACAGGAGATTTATTTTGTGAATTCGCTCACTCCAATTTGGAGGTTGAGAAATCCCACGATCTGCCATCTGCAAGGTGGAGAACCAGGAAAGCCAGTGGTGTAATTCAGTCCAAGTCCAAAGACCTGAGAACTAGAGGAGACGCTGGTCTAAGTTCTGGTCTGAGTCTGAAGATCTGAGAACCCAGGGTGCTGATGATGTCCAAGGACAGGAAAAGATGATAAACCCACTCGAAGAGGTAGACAGAAAATTCCCCCTTCCTCTACCTTTTTGTTCTATTCAGGCTCCTAGTGGACTGGATGAGGCCCACCCACATTGCTGAGGGCAGTGTACTGACTCCATTGGTGCAAATGCTAATCTCCTCCAGAAACATCATCACAGACAAACCCAGAAATAATGTTTTACCAGCTATGTGGGTATCCCCTAGCTCAGTCAAGTTGACATATAAAATTAACCCTCACAATGCATGTGAGTCAGACGTGGATATAAATAATTACAACACAGCCTGAACACTTTACAATAAAAGTATAAACAAATTATTACAGCAGAAAGAGGTGTGACTGACCAGCTTTGCCATGAAAAGCAGGGAAAGTTTTATAGAGGAGGTGACACCTAAAAGGACCTTAATGCAAGAACAGAAGTTCACCAGGTGGTGGAGGGAGAAGGAACCCCAGACAGAGAAAACAGCACATGCAAAGATAGAAAAGAGAGACAGAGTGGGAGCTCATAGAGTGGAGATTATTTTAGTATGGCTGAAGTATAGGTTTGTATGACAAGAAGTGGCTCAAGATGAGGCTGGAAAGGTAAGTTAGGACCAAATTACCATGGGCCTTAAAGCATGCTGAAGATTTGGGGCTCTAGCTTGTGGGTCATGCATGCCCACCACCTAGCAGAGCTCCTGGAACACTCAGTAAATATTTGTTGAAAGAGAAAACTATGGTTGGTTGTAGTCATTGAAGTGATTTCCCATTTATCCAACTATCTCAACTCTCCAGCACTTTAGACTTTAGAGGAAAAATATACAGGAAAAAAGCAATGGCATTGGGAAAGGAAGAGAGAAAAGCAAGCCAAGGGAGCGGAGAAGGGGCAGATGGTGGTGCAGAATAAGCCACCAAGAAGAATTTGTTGCTGGACACCTGGGTTAGAAATCTTGCCTTGGCGTTTGACATCTGTGAAAACTTTGACAAATCCAGCAACTGCCTGAGCTTCAGTTTGCACACTGGTAAATGATAGTGATAATATTTCTCAAAATCCAACACCGCGTGAAAGACCAAACAAGATTTCAGTGAAAGCTCTTTAGAGGCGGCAAAGATTATGCATATTTAGGGCAAACCCGAGGTCATTCAAGGGAAGTTAGGGGTCTCTGGGGTGGAGCAGTGTGGGATGGAGAGTTACACGGGGAGTAGAGACACAGAACCTGACAGCCCAGGATGACTAATTCCAGTTTTCAAGAGCAGCTAGAGCCTCGCTAACACTGGCAAATGATTGCCATTTCCCTTGTCAGGCAGTGACAGGAGTTAGTTGACCTGAAAATTCACTAATAGTTCCATTAGAGAGGCCTTGGAAGTAGCCATCTTTTTACTCATCCTGGTCAATTAACAATGAATTAATGCCAGGCGTATTTTCAATTGAACTGAAGGCTGATTTCCCCTATTTTGCTAAAAATACCCCATTATAGAGGGTTGGCCAACCAGGAAATATCCTGCTTTTCTTCCCGGGGCTGCTCCGGAGCATTTCTGAACCAATGTCATCTCTGGGCAGTGACGAGGTGACGCATCCAACCCTGAATCTGAGGCAGGAGACCCAGGTTCAAGTACCAGCCTCGCTACACACCGGCTTTATGTTCTTGGACAAATAACTGAAACTTCCTGAAGCTCAGTGTTTTCACGTGTGAATTCCAAGGGCAGAGGCGAATGCTGTCTCTTTCAGTTAAATGTTACGAGACCATTTTAGAGCAGGTTTAGGCGTGTTGGTGAAATGGACTTAAGCGTGGAAGGGGCGCTGGACTTCTACGCACTCTGAACTAGGAGTCGGCTCCCCTGGGTCAAGTCCCGGCCTTGTTCTTGTTTAGTGGCTCCCAACTAGGGTAGTGGGATAGGGGAGGGGGGATTTGCTCCCCTGGGGGCATTTGGCACCGTCCGGAGACATTTTTGGTTGTTGCCACTGGGGGGTGCTACTGCACCTGGTGGGGAGAGGCCAGGGACGCTGCCACACATGCTGTAAGGAATGCATAGGACAGGCCCCACAACAAAGAATTATCAGGCCCCAAATGTCAACAGTGACAAGGCTGAGAAAACCTGCCCTAGTTTATTGGATGGTTTTAGACACATCGTAGCTTTTTTTGTTGCCGTTGTTCTCAGGGTCCTCATTTGTAAAATAGGGATGATAATAAAACCTGCCTCTTCCTTTCAGTTCACAAGGTTGACAACAAAATCAGGTACTAGATCAAAAGCGCCTTGAAATTCAAAGTGCTTTACAAAGGGAGAATGTTATCTCCTTATTAACCCGCTTTGGGGGTCTATTCTCTTATTCCTCTCTTGAACACGGGATCTAATTTGCTTCTTCAGCTTACAGTAATAACTTCTATATTTGACCTCTCAGAGTTATGAATCTTAGCCCCCAAACTCAAATATACAAAATATATCCCTTATTTTTTTTATTTTTAAAGTGTGTTTCTATTATAAGCCCCTATCTGGCAGGGGTCAAGCTCTTAATCTTGGTCAGTGCAGGATTTCCCTTCTCATTTCCTTAAGGTCGCATTCTTGTTCCAGTGGCCAAAGCCCGGGAGCTGGAAAGAGGGCTGTCATATCCTCAGTAGTCACCTATCTGTACTAGCATTCCCTGAAATGTCCCCTCTTGTCAGATCATCTATGCGTCCAGGTCACTGCAGTGTCCTCCTTGTTAGGACCACTGCATCTCATGAGCTTGAAGACAGCATCCTACCACCCCCCACGGCTCTCCCGTGGCGCACCTGTGTGGTCATCTCCCACCCAGCAGCCTAGACACCCCTTCAGCTATGTCTACCCCTCAATGCCATGCCATCTGAGGTCTGACTTCTCCACAGACACTACTGGCAAATTAGGCACAGGTTATCTCTGGTCTTGAATCCCCCCAAACTTTTCTAGGGTTTCTGTCCTCCTTCCCTCTAGAGTTTCTCCCTGGGGAAAGCAGGTGGCAGGGCAGAGGATCCCTCCCTAGGGCATACATCCCTGTTGAATGCTCTTGCTTCTCCTCCGAGCCATCCAGCTTGCCTAACTTAGCTGTATTCTAATTATTATTAATATCTCCATCACATCCCCTCTCCACCGTACCCCCTACCAAGGATTTTGCTACTCCAGAGACTAAACTTTTAAAATTCAAAAAACTTTTTTCTTTCAAAGAAGATATAAAAACGGCCAATAAGCACAGGAAGGATGTTCACCATCACTAGTCATTAGCGAAATGCACATCAAAACCATCTCATGAGATAGTAGTTCATACACATTACGAAGGCTCGCATCAAAAACAACAATAAAAATGAAACAAAGCAAAAACAGAAAATAAGCTGGCAGTAATGTGCAGATATTGGAACATTTGTGCATTGCTGGTGGAAATGTAAAATCGTACAGCTACTGTGAAAAATGGTATGATGATTCCTTAAAAAATTAAAAACAATATTACTATATGGTCCAGAAATTCAACTTCTTGGAATATACCCAAAAGAAGTGAAAGCAGGGACTTGAACAGATATTTGTACACCATGTTCATAACAGCATTATTCATAATAACCAAAAGGTAGAAACAACCCAAATGGCCACTGACTGATAAATGGATAAACAAAATGTGGTATATACATACGGTAGATTTATTTAGATTTAAAAAGGCAGGAAATTCTGACATATGCTACAAAATGGTTGAATCTTGAAAACACTATGAAAAATGAAATAAGTCAGATATAAAAGAACAAATATTGAATGATTTTACTTATATAAAGCACCTAGAGTGGTCAAATACATAAGACAGAAAGTAGAATGGTGGCTTATGGGAGTTAATCTTCAATGGTTCCAGAGCTTCAGTCTGGGAAGATGAAAAAGTTCTGGAGACGGATCGTGGTGATGGTTGCACAACAATGTGAATGTACTTAACGCCACAGAACTGTAAACTCAAAAGTGGGTAAAAAGGTAAATTTTATGTTATGTATATTTTGCCACAATTTTAAAAACCTTTTTTCTTCTTTTCTTCTGCAGCCAACGTTACTTCACAGTCTAGGTTGAATGAGGGAAGGGTATCACAGGAAATAATGAAATTGCTAAAAACAAATAAAAAAATACAGTAAATATATGAAAAAATCAGTTAATATATGAAAATATTATCCCATCTCAGACTTACCAAATAGTTTTCTTTTTTCATCTTTTCCTCAGAAAAGCATAATCACTACCAGACTGTAGAATCAAATTGTCAAAGGAGACTCAATCAGGATCCGTTCATTGTGAGCTTACTGTATGTTTATTCCACTTTTCCAGTCTAAATTTAGATTCCTGGCCAAATCTCTCTCTCTCTCTCTCTCTCTCTCTCTCTCTCTCTCTCTCTCTCTCTTTCCCCCCCACCTCCTTCTTTCTCTCCTTCAAGATTTACCTAATTAGAGACAACCAATAGTGGTCACCATTTTTCCAGTTTTTGAGTACATCATTAGTAGAGTAATATACACAGGTTCCACATAGTTTAACAAATGGTGTTGAGACAATTAGTTTTCAAAAATGAGTTTGACCCATTATACATCTCGCACTAAAATAAGTTCCAGATTAATCAAAGATTATCTTTAATGATGCACAAATGTTGTAGAAGAAACATGAGAAAATTTGTTTTTATATAATCTTGCCATGGGACAGACTCTCCAAGTATGACATACAATTCAGAAGCCAGAAAAGAAAACTTTGATATATTTAAACTCATAAAAAATTTTAAAAATTCTTTACAGAAAAAACATGTTAAACAAAGTCAAAAAGGAAATGAACTGGGAAAGCATTCTTGCCTTACATATTGCAATCAAAGGGCAACGTCCTTAAGACATAAAGTGCTTCGACAATACTGTCAACAAAAAGACTCAATAGTAAAATGGGCAAATGAGAGAGCCAGTTTAAAGACAGGGAACAACTAATGGCTCTTAAATATACAAAAAGGTACCCAACATCCTCATACTAAAAGAAGTACAAATGAAAACTATGTATGAGATTGGCAAAAGCCAAAAATCGGATAAAATATTGGCTTGTTGAGAATGTGGGGAAATAATCACTTCCAAAGGTTGTTGGAGGGAACTGAATTAATACAACTTTTATTGATCAAAATTTTAAATGCATATCCTTTGACCCAGCAATTCTGCTTCTGAAAATTTACTCTGTACATACAGATCACAAAAAGAGAAATAACCAGCCGGGCTTGGTGGCTCACGCCTATAATCCTAGCACTCTGGGAGGCCGAAGTGGGAGGATCGCTCAAGGTCAGGAGTTTAAAACCAGCCTGAGCAAGAGCGAGACCCCGTCTCTACTAAAAATAGAAAGAAATTAGCTGGACAACTAAAAATATATAGAAAAAATTAGCCGGGCATGGTGGTGCATGCTTGTAGTCTCAGCTACTTGGGAGGCTGAGGCAGGAGGATTGCCTGAGCCCAGGAGTTTGAGGTTGCTGTGAGCTAAGCTGACACCACAGCACTCTAGCCCAGGCAACAGAGTGAGACTCTGTCTCAAAAAAAGAAAAAAAAAAGAGAGAAAAATAACCTACACACAAATACACAAATAACCTGTCCTCCACAGATAGGAGACTGGCTAAATTTTGAGACACCTGTAAAATGGAATACTGCTATATAACCATAAAAGGAATGAGACAACTCCATAGGTACTGATAAGAAACTATCTCTAAGACGCATTGTACAATGAGAAAACATGCAGAATAATTTATATAGTAGAGAGCCATTTGTGTAAACAATAACAAGAATTTATAAATGTATATAGTTGCATTGGCATATACTGTATCTCAAAGAATATATAAAATCCTGGTTGCCTCTAGGACTCAGGGGCAGAAGAGAGTCTTAGTATTCATGGAATGCTTTGGTTCCTTTTGAATCTTGCACCTGCATTAGCTATTACACAGTAACATCAACACCAAGTCCAGCCCTACCACCATGGGCCCCTACCTGGGCCTCATGTCTGCCTGTAGCCATCTTGGCATCTGTTTGGGAGTTGAGTTTCCCACTCATGTTTCCAGCTATCTCTGTATCTAGCATTGGGACATCCTTCTCTTGCAAGCTCAGCTGAATGATTTTAACAAGAGGAGGCCAGAACTAGGCAGGACCCATCTCCAGAAAAGACACTCTGAAGCCTAATTGCTCACACACCAGACAGTGAAGTTAGGATCTAGGGTTGGAGAGCCATCCAGCTGGGTTACTTTCAGCCAGTTTCTTCCTCTCACTGGCCTCAGTCTTTTTATTTGTAAAATTAGTTTAGATGATGTTCAAAGAGCTGTAACAGTTCTGGGACTCTGTGAGTAAGTTACCATGTTCCTAGTAAACGCAATACAGAGTCGTGCTTAAAAGCATGGCCTGTGGAACCAGGTTATCTGGGTTCAAATTCCAGCCCTGCAACTCATTAACTGTGTCCTTAGGCAAATTTTTAAACTTTTTTGTGTTTTGGTTTCCTCATCTGTAAAATGGAGTGGTAATAGAACCTGTCTTATAAGGATACTGGGAAGATTAAATGAGTTACTATGTTTGAAAGACTGAGAAGAAAGCCTGGTATATATTAAGCTGCTGTTTTCTTCTTCTTCCTCTTCCCTCACCCCTTCTTCTTATTCATTTTTGGAAGGCTCGGTGGATTCTGGGAAGTCTGGCCTGGGTAAACCAAGCCTGAGGAGAGAATCACTCCTTTCTACCCTCCATCACTCTAGATGGGTTCCACCTTCAAATGATGCATGAACAGAAAAGGATCTGCCGGTCTCAGGGCATCCTACCTCTGCCAGTTTCAATCAATGTATCATTTTCAAATACTCAACAGAGGAAATATGCAGCCTGGTCTTCACTCTTGAGTTGTTAACATTGAGGTTAGAAGGAGAAGTTTCCGATAGATGAGGCAACTAAAAAAAGGGGAAGAGAAATTTTTATTTATTAAGCCTTACTCTTTATTAAATCCTTTGCAAAAATATTCTCATTTAACTGAGGGGCAACATAAACCAGTACTATATTGATTCCTAAATTGTATTAAGTGGCCTGTAAGTGCAGAAGGAATTCTGAGTCTAAACACCAAGAGAAACTGATTGGGGTGCTCGCAAACTCTCCTTAGGAATCAACAGGGACTACTTATTAAATATACATTTTCTCAGTTACGTGCATCCATTCCAGACCCACCGAATCTGCATCTCCAGAGGCGAGAGTCTCAGGAAGCTATATTTTTATCAGGGCTTCAGGCAATACTTCTCATCAGAGCGATTTCAGAAACCCTGGATTGGAGGACATCTTGAAGGGTTGAGAGGAGAGGTTCTATTTTACACATCTCAGAGTTTTCATTTGCCTGTCACAAAACAGTGAGGAGTGAGCTAGGTAGGAGCCTGCAGCAGGCTCTGTGCTAGTTTCTCCAGTTACCCACCTGGGGCCACAGGAGACCTTGACCTAGGAGATTGTACCCCTGGTGCTGTTCTCCTTTGAAAACCACTCAGGGAGGCCTGGGGTGTGTGTCCTGATCCAGTGGCTCTGAACCTGAGCTCAAGGATTACTTGGTTAGGTTTTTTTAATCTCTTTGAGCTGTGTTCTCACGCACTGTGACGTCAGCAGAACCCCAAGACTGAATTATAGCTTTGCATTCAATCAGGAATCATGAATTATTCTCTGTGTTATCCATCACTGCTTCCCCACTGCTCAGAAGACAGAGTGACAGCAATACACACAATGGGCAGGCACCTGAGGGGCTTTAAACCTATCAATAATAAGCATTGTTCTCAGAAAGATTTTGCTCTGTGGAAAAAGCAGAATGGAACGGCCTTTCCAATGACCGGCAGAGGCTTTGAAATTGTTTCCCATTAAATGTGCAAATTCTGAAGTCACAGAATTCAGTCACCACCTCGTGTATATCCTGGGGATTTGGTTTGGACTGAATCAGAAAAATATATCTGTTCATATTAAATACAAAATGATTATTGGATGGCCTGCTTTTCACATTTAACTGCATAACAAACACTAAAATTCCATCTACGTAAAATTAATGAGTTGGTGGCGAGTCTTGCGTATGCGTTTAATCAGAAAATTACATTCGGAGTACTTGAAGGCATATTAATTGAAGTCTATCAAGAAGGCAGTAGGTATTTACACACAAACACAAATGCAAAATACATCAATATTCGTGCCTATAATTGTCTATCGCGGTTGCCTTGCGATTCTAGTGCCTTTAAATACAAATGAGACATAATACATGCTTGAGCCATTTTAGACCTTAGAAATGTTTGATAGAGATATTTTATTTTATTTTTCCTTTTAAACTTGATTGAGTTATACAGTTAAACACAGAGAATATGTACTTGCTGTTGTATTGATGAATAGAGGCACTAGTAATTGGCATATAGTGCTTCCCCTGATATTATTAGCTACAAATTTCTGAGATTAGAATGACTGTAAAACATTCTTTTGCCCAGATTGATTGTTTGCATAAATAATTATAGAGAAAACAAGCTCGTGACATAATGGCCTCCCTAAGTGCTATCATAACAAGAGGAAATACTTACAAATCAAATATAGCAATGACCAATATTGCCTTTAAACTTGTTTCCTCAAATTTAGCCCACAGGGAAATGCATAGACTCGGCTGATGATTGTGGCATCTGATTGTATCACTAGATCCCACGGACCTGTTAGCTCACCGGATGGGCAAATGTTGGGTTGGCATTCTAGATATGGGATTGGGATGGCTTTTTTTGTTTTTTAGTTCCTTAGCTGTGATTCTACTACTTCTTTCTCTCTAGCAATCTTAAATATCTTGCCTTCTTTCTTATTTAAGAATCCCTGCCCATGCCCACCCAACATGAGGCCTGAAATAAGTCAGTGAAAAATGCAGCTGTCTCCAAATATCTGAATGTTTATGTTTGTGAAGGTTTCAACACCCAGAAGTTTAGTGCATTTTTATGTGTTCCCTGGATGTTGGGCAGAGTATGAGCAAGGCCACTCTGCTGGGCATCTCTGAGATCAGCACCCTCTGAGGTCAGCCCTTCCAATGATGCTGCACGAGGAATGCGTGGGGCTATTTCAGAGGGCCACTCTCGGCTCTCCACGGACTAGGACTCTGCCAGCTGCCAAGAGCTCACTCTTGCTTGGGAACTCTGCTGAGCTCTTGACAGCCATCATCTCATTTAATCCTCATAACCCACCTGGAAGGGGGAAATTATTTCCTTGTTTAATAAATGAGGAAACTGAGGCATAGCACGGTTATGTAACTTGCTCAAGATTCAGATATAGAAGACAACTAAAATGAGAAAGAGAAAAAAAAAACAAAGAAAGAGAAGACATTGCTTGGGCTACAAATGACAGAGTTGGGATTTGAACACAGGATCATAGGCTTCCAAATACTCTGTAGTATGTGGTACCACCTTCTTTATGAATACATATGCTCTGTGTCTTCCTATAGCCTATACATTTAAAAAAAAATATGGAATTGGTCATCTAATTTTTGGTAGCCTGGTTTTCTAATCCTTTTCTTAGGGGAGAATCAGAATATTTTATTTATTTATATCAGGGATCTGGGCGGTGAACTTTTGTGTTTTTTCCTTAGCATTTAAGCATTCTTTTCACGCCTTATGTATATATGTCATCACACGTATTTTGTTTATTACATTTTATTTGTTTGCACAATGTTTCTTACAAGAAACACAAGTCTCTGCCTAGCAATATAGCATAGTGGTTATGAGCATAAGGGCTCAAGGGAGACTGATTGGGTTCAAAAACAAACTCCCAATTTATTATTCAATCTTGGGCAAGTTCCTTAAATTCTTTAAGTCTCAGTATCTTGATCAGTAAAATGGGGATAATGACAACAGTAACTAACTGCGGATTCAATGAGAACACATAGACAGTGCCTGGCACCTAGTGAGAACCTAAAAGCATTAGCTACTGTTTGCAAATGCATCAGGCTTTTTAACTCAAGACTACACTAAGAAGGCTCAGGAACTATGGGACCCCATTTTATCCTTCTTTCTTTCCAGTTAACTGGAAGATAATCAAGCCCCTTAGATCTGGAGGCAGAACAAAGTCATCTCCTAGGATTAGGCGAAATAATGGAGTCACAATGAACTGGAAGAGGACAGATCATCTCAGTTCTACCTTCAGCCCTACCATTCGTGACTTTGGGCAAGGCACTCTCCACATTTGGCCGTTAGTGTCCCCTTCTCTCAAATAAGGGGAGATCAACCTGCCCCTGAGGTTCCTGCCAGTGGTAATGTTCTGTGAACATCCAGGCAATCATGAATGAGTCCTCACTTCTAAGAGCTTGGAATTTCCATGCCCCACCTGAACACCACCACCCAGCCCTAGAAGCCAGAAACCTAGACGGTTCCTGAACTTTGCACTTGAATGCCCAGAGGAGCTGCTAACACCCCCAGCCGAGCCGTGCCCCACACCTCCTTAATCTGAAATCCTCATTAGTTCCAACTGCAGGCCATCTATTACCTTACACCCATAATGGGAGTTAATTTCTGTTGGGATCAGATGGTCTTCCCCCTGGAAATTTTTATTCATATTTCTTTCCTGTTTTGTGATTCTCAATCGGAGTTTTCTAATAACAGATCATTTCTTTTTGTCTAACTTTAATCTGGTCCTGCTTGACAAGCCCCATCCTTTTCATTGAAGGGTAAGACCACTTAAAGGAAGGCCAATAAGCCCTTGCGCTGCTCGGCGGGCTGGGGTGATTTGTCACCCGGTGCAGTGGTGGTCACACCAATGGATTTATCTCAAGGTAAATGGAGATGCTGAGACCCGGGACCCAGAGCTTTGATTAAGGCGCCCTTTTTGTAGTGTTGATAGATGTTGCTTGTGTTTATCTATTTGAAATGCCACTAAATCTGTGAATACAATGGAAAAAGAGAGTACTTTGCCGCTGAAAACATATTAGTGATTTATGTTTCAGTAAGAAGCACAATAAAGAGACAGAGGCTATTAAGAGCAGCTATTTTCATGAGAAATAGTTCTGCTTTAAAACATTATTAACCCCACCTTGATAAAGACTTACATGCATGCATAATCATGTTTACTTACCCCTTTAGTTTGGTGCAATATGCATTGGAAGCACATATTCTCCAAATATTCATAAGTTAGTCAGCAGAATATTTACAGCAAAAGACACCTCGCCCAGGACCGTTCTGCATGTAAATTTCCTTCTCTCAAGATAGGGACACATAATAAACTTATCTAGGAAGCTTTGGAGTTTATATGGACTTCATATTGCTCAAAGCACTCTCAAATCCTTCTCACCATCATTTGCTGTGTCGTCCCCACCCCCCCTTGCATTGTAGTAGAAATAACCAGTAGGGTGACACATAAAGATTATAATGCATGGATATAACTTATAACATGAATCAATGTCATCAAGACGCACCCATTTAAATGAATAGGGTCAGATGAGAGTGCTGTATCACCCTGACTTGTGTGACAGTTACAAATGCATCACCTCGTATGCATAATAGGAGTGTACAAACCAGAAGAGATTTGTAAACTTGGTTCATTTCAAGCAGAACTGACCCACAGGAATGGAAACAAGAGAAAAGGCAACTGGGTTGGAGCTGTCTGGAAATAAGTGATTCTTGTTTGGCTGTTTCACAAAACCCTAACGAGGATTTCGCGTCCTCCAGCTCCACTGGGGAACTGAGAGCAGACCAAATCAGGCGCGGCAGGCTGGCTGTGCACCATATTCACTTTTAAAAGTGCGCAGTGCTTGCCCGGGGTAGGGGTGGAGATGACGTGGAGGGGAGGGTTTGAGCTGTGCAATTCTTACCAAGTCTGGAAAAACCAAAAACAAAACCGAGAGAGTTGGGCCTGTCAGAGTTAACCGTGTTCACCGAGTGCAATTAAGTGTTTGGAAGGTTCTGTGCTGCGTGCTCTGATTTACTGCTGCGTTCCGGGGACGCCCCTTCCGCGGGCTGCACGCCGAGGGGACGGCGACAGGGGCGCTCGGTCTGGGGCTTGGCACGGTGGCGCACCGGGTGGCGAGCGCAGCGCTTCGCGGAGGCCACACCTGCACCTCATTTGCTTCCGAGCAGCGGCATGACCCGCCTGCTGATGGGGCGCCTTCCCTTTCATCCTCGGGATTATGACAAGTTATTAATTGCCACCATTAGCCGCAGCAGCCTGCCCGAGATCTCTGCTGCTCTCTGGAGGCGAGGAACCGCGCATCTGAATGCCCAGGGAAGAGGCGCCGAGCAGCGCGGGGCAGACCGGGCAACAATCTGCCCAAAAGGGATTGTGAGATGGTGAATAATTTATTAGAAAACATTTTTCTTTGTCCTTCCCACAGACCCACAAATCCTCCCCAAGCGCTCTTTACCAGCCTTGCAGATAATGTACTTACACATCTCAGAGCCTGCTAAATAGACTGAAGAGGCCGTGGGGTTCACCCTCCACACTGCGGCTGCCAGGCCCGCGCGCCGGCCGCGCCTCTGCCAGGGCCTGCTGATGGCGGCGAGGCCATTAGGCGGCTTTGCAGAGACAGACAGGAAAATCCGCTGCCATGGCTGCCCGGTCTCCTTCCCAGGCTCCTGCTTCGCTCGCAGAACCCCGCGCCTGCACGCATGCTTTGTATTTGCGCAGAACCCCACAATTTCATCCCACCCAACAAGTATGTATTGACTGAGTTTCTACTAGGATAGGGAGCTGCTCTGTCCCTCCTCTGGACACCTTCTGGACAGAGGTAAGGCCATACCTTTTCCACAGCCACACAGAATAGGGAGCCTCCTCCAGTAGGGACATAAGGAGGAAAGTCCCAGGCCTTGACCTCAACGAGCTGGAAGTTAAATAGGGGAGACGTTCATGTAGATGAGTAATTACAAGGTAGAGCCCCAGAAAGCCGGGTACTGGGTGCTGTGGTGGCACCAAGGAGAAAGTGGTTAGTG
The DNA here is from genome assembly GCA_963574885.1 of Lepilemur ruficaudatus. Lineage (NCBI taxonomy): Eukaryota > Metazoa > Chordata > Mammalia > Primates > Lepilemuridae > Lepilemur > Lepilemur ruficaudatus. The sequence goes on from CAUYRT010010667.1 coordinate 20,730, forward strand.
CAGGGATCAAGCAGAGCTTTATGGAGGAGGGGACATTAAGATTGGAGCTGATGGAGGTCCAATCTCCTCCTGCCCCCTCCAACAGTGGAGCATACATTTTGCCAACATTTTCAGCAGCCTTTTCACAAAGCGGCATCAGCTGAAATGACATCCTCAGTACAACTGAAATTCCAAGATTTGTTTATTTCCTCTGCTTAGGGACTCCGAATCAGAATTCTCTTTAGGTACTCAGTTAACGGAGATGTATCCATTTATGTGGCTAATTCAGAGACAGCTTAATGGCTGAAGGCAGAGTCCTTGTTTGCAGTGAAGGGCTGGGGAGGTGGAGGGACAGGGGTCAGGGACAGTGAGGCTCCACTGGGACAAAGACAGAGGCTGCACTAGCAATCCTGCAGGGGTTCGGCCCACAGGAGGTAGCACTGCCCTGGGGGTATGATGAGGTGGTGACGAATGAGGACATCTCTCTACTCCATAGCCAGAGTCATCTTTCCAGGATTACACACGTCACTGGGTCACACCCCTGCCCAGAAACCTGTGGCCCACGCTGCCTTCAGGATAAATACAAGGATGTTTGCGATTGAATCTCTGCCTGCCTCTCTAGTCTTATTTATTTCCCTCCTCTGTCTCCTCATCCCCAGACATAAGGCCGTTTGTGTACATTCACCAACACGTGCACACCACACCCTCTGCATACGTACGCTCTACCCAGACTGACCTATTAGGGCGAATCCTATAAAACCTGCCGGTTTTGTAGGTCAAAGCCAGTTGAATATCTGCAATTTCATATGAGTCCACTGAAAATAACACACTTGTCAGCTTGAGTCTTCATCTTGCCCTTCTCCCTACTCAGAGCACCTTTCTTTGCCTGCCAAACCCATACTCATCCTTCAAGACTCAGTGTTTCTAGATACTCCTCCTAGAGAAGCCCTCTTAGACACGCCTACCATCCCCTTCCCACGCTAGGCTTAGATTTGATGACACTCTTCTGTAAGACCAATGCACCCTCCACCTACCCTCTTTTTGATACTCACTGTATATTGTAATAGTTCTTTACCTCTTACCCTCTCTAGTCTGTGTGCTCCTTGAGGGCACGCAGGGTCTTATTTGAATGTGTATTCTTAAGACCTTACCCAGTGCTGGCATATTGTAGGTTCTCAATAAAAGTTTGATGACTGAATAAATGAGATGAATGAGCGAGAAGGTGGATGCACAGAGTAACGGGGGAAGGGAAAGGAATTACAGACAGGGAAGCTGGGGCCAAGAGCGGAAAAAGATTTATATGGTAGCCAAGAAGGAAGGAGTTTTCATCACATAAGGAGGAGCTTAGGCAAGATGTTGGGAAGTTCTTCAGGGATTTTATGAGACACTGTACTGACCAAAGAGGCTCTCAGCCTCTGTTATTTTAAAAAACAACTATTTTCCCCTAAAATATATTTTCTTGGCATTGAGGCATAAATGTTTATTGAGTTAAAAAGTGAATAAAGGAAGGAATATTTGAGATGAGTTGTACCTACAGGTAAAGCAATTAATAAGAAGAGTCTTTTTTAACCAAGTATTTAGTCTGAGCTTACATTGTCTTATTTAATTCCTACAACTGTGAAAATTTGAAAATGAGGAAACTAACACAGAATTGAAGTGTCCAAATCAGGATTACACAGCTGATGAGAGAGATTCAAACCCAGGTCTCTGTCCCCACAAAGCCTATGTTCATGCCAACGGTGCTACTGCAGGCTCTCCACTGCCAGAGGTCTTCACGAGCTGGAGAAATAGTCATATCTTCTCAAAGATTTCAAAATAACACAATTTAGAATCAGAGCCAATGATATGTGATATGAATATCTTCTAAGTCAAGATTTCTATCATGCCATGGTCTTTTCCTCTTTAAAGTCCTAGAGTCTCTTAAAAAGATGCTCTGAGACACGTGTTTGTAGGGTCTTGGTGGATTAATTCAGTCATTCAACAAATCTTTATTTAGTAAGCACTTACTGTGTGCCACGTCTCATGCTGAGCTCTGGGGATGCAGTGGTGGATAGGTGCGCTCCCTGCCACCTGGAGCACCGCTCATATTCTGAAGAGACAGCATCAAGCCTGCAGGTGCCAGATGGGCGTCTTGACTGAGAATGAATCAAGCAAAGGTGAGATAACAAGACCCACTGCCCCTATGTTTTGAGATTGAATGTGCTTTAACGACAAGCAGAATGTGTGTTCTGGTCCTCCTCCTATTAATGACAGCCCCCAGTCTTAGGAGTAAATTACATGTCAAACATGGGCGCAAACACACACAGAAGACCAACATGTTAGAAAGGGATATAATCATGAAGACCTAGTAATCCATTTATTTATTTGACCTAAACATTTTGAGCACATACATGAATCAGGCCCCAAGGCTGGGGCCAGCTGCCTCACACCTACCAGTGCCTGCTGTGTAGGGGCTCACAGACCAGTGTGGGAGATGGTCTGATGTGTAAATAATTATAATTGTGTGTTATCAGTACACTAACTGAGGGAGTTGTCAGGTGTTCCAGAAGGAGGGAGGAAGCAGCAAGTACAGGCTTGAGAGGAGAACATGCAGATGAGAAAGGGTTTTCTCAAGGCAGCACTGTGCTAGCTGGGTCTTGAAGGATGAGTGGGCCTCACACAGGAAAAGGAGTGCAAAAGAGCCTCCCCCATGGGGAAAGGAAGATGAAAAAAGGGCCAGTGCTCATGCGAAAGGATGACTATCAGCTAACTACAATCATTCATTCATCCATCCACCCATTCATTCAAAAAACATTGAAGGCCACTATGCTGTTATGGACTGAATGTGTGTGCCCCTCCCCAATTCATAAGTTAAAGCCCTAACCCCCAGTATGGCTGTATTTGGAGCAAGGGAATAATTAAGGTTAAATGAGGTCATGAAGATGGTGCCCTGATCTGACAGGATTAGTGTCTAAAAGGACATTTAAAAAGAAGAGACACCAAAGTGTTCACTCTCTGTGTGCATGCACCAAGGAAAGGCCATGTGAGGACATAGTGAGAAGGTGGCCATCTGCAAGCCAGGAAGAGAGCCCTCACCCAAAACCAGCCATGTTGGTACCTTGATCTTGAACTTGGAGCTTCTAGAACTGTGAGAAAATGAATTTCTGTGGTCGAAGCCACATAATCTCTGGTGTTCTGTTATGGCAGCCCAAGCCACTAATATACATGCTCTTAGCACTGTACCAGGCATGGAGTAGTTCAGAGATAAACAAGACCACTCACTGCCTCAATGGCTCATGGCTAGGTGAAAAAGTCTGAATAACAGACAAAAAATGATGAAAGTAAAAAAATGCTGGTAGATTAGGTGATCACCTGCTTGAAATAATCATGATTTATTTTATTAAGTGAATTATTTCATCTGTTCTTAGTTAAGCATATTGAATATGATTGAAGGATTTGATGTGAGAGCCATTGACGCTGTTTACCAATATTTCAATTTCTTCCTATTCAGGGCAAACTCCCCACATACTTGAAGTTATCTGGGACTACGTGATTTGCTTAAAAAAATGAATTGCAAACAAAAGTGACAGGTGTCACCTGCAGGCAGAACCCTTTAAGGCCCAGGGAGTGCTTTGCTAAGTTCCCTTCCCCTACATGGCAGCCATCAACATTCCAGGTGAGGGAGGCTCCATCAGCCGGTATCTCTGAGTGAGAAGATCAGAGCAGAAGACCTGGGGTGAACAGGAAGTAGGAGTAAGAAATGAATTTTTAGTGTTTTAAGCTACTGAGATTTAGGGTTTATTTGTTATTGTAGCACAATGCATGACTAATGTAAGTAAAAACAAGATATTACTCATATTCTGATCCTAGTAGACATTTTGCAATATTAGTTTTGCCACTTGACGCCCTAAGAGTGACCTACTGTAAGAAGGTCAGGAGACCGGACTTCTAGTTTTCGCTCTGCCTGGGTGTTGCATTTATTCACCGTTAGGTTATAAAATACATTAATGGATTTCCTTACAAGCAATAAGCAGTTAGGATTTTACTTCCTCGTCTACCATTTCAGTGTTACATCCTTCATCCCTCATATAAAATCTGTTAGCAAAGAGGCTCCTGTGTGAAGCTTTGTCCTTTAGAGCCTCAAATCACAGAAGGGTATGGCTTTCTAATCTTCCAGAGGATTTTGCCCTTTTATGTCCTTTTCATAGGCCCAAGAACAGAGGGCTCTGAAATCAAGCATCCAGCTTTAAATCCTGGATGCACTGCCCACTATACACGTGGCCTTGGATAAATTACTTAATCTCTTTAAGCCTTAGTTTTCTTATTTCTAAAATGCAAATAATAATAGTACCTAGAGCTCAATATATTATAATTATGATTATTGGTGTTATCATTATTATTTCACCATTGACATAGTTTTAAAATCAAATGTCAAAAGTCCTCATCACAAAAGCCATGACTATTCTTAGAAAGTTTACTGAAGGATCAGCTAGGAGACAGGGATTTGGAGCAGTGGTCTTTCAGCTCGTGCCCAGGTTTGTGAGCCCCCAGTGCACAGAGCTTCCTAAGGGAGATCAAAACATCTCAGAAAGGTTCTACTCCGACGGGAGTCCTGCCAAGAGAGGCCCCGAGTGAAAGCAGGTGTAGACGCAGGGTGTGCTGCTTCCACGAGTCCTGGTAAGTAGCCTTCTTGTATGGCTTCTCTGTTGGATATTTAGCAACTCACTCTTTCAAGAAAGATTATCTCCTTTTTGAAAGTAACCTGACCACCTGTCAAGACCGGACTTGTGAGAGGAGGAATTGAGAGGCTAACCCTGGGCGGTCTGGCCAGACTCTCATTTGGGTAATTACACTGGCAGTGGCTGCTTCACTCCACATCAACTTGGCCTGCGGTCCCAGCCCTCTTCTGAGACTCTGATGATGTGTGAGAAAGAGCTTCTGGGATCCGCCCAAGACGGCCAAGGAAATAGGAAGTGTGATTGACATAGAAGCTCTGTGATGACCACTGTGATTATAGAAATGATTTTCTGTTTGAGGAAAAGTGGCAGCCACCAAGAAAAGAAGGAAAATGGAAAGAGTACTAAACGTTCTGCCCTGATTCCCTACTGTCACTAACATAGAATATTCTTGAACACTGGGCTTTTAAAAAAATGATTTGAAAAACATCTAAAGGTGTGTACCAAGTGCCAGATCATGTGATACAATGATTCCTGAGGCCTTACCTTTCTCTACAAGGAGCTTGTAGTCTTTTATTCATTCAACAATCCATTCTGTTAACACCTTTACTGACACCATGATCTGCCAGGCACTGTTGTACTGGGTGTGCGATGGTGAACAGAACAGAAAGCTCTCTGTCTTTACGGACTGCTGTAAGGGGGTCCACACCACTCCACTCTAGTGGCAGAGCTAGAAGCAGTAAGCACAAAGAAGTACGTAATAATGGATTGCTTTCATGTCAGCCATGGAAAACAACAGGGAGCGTAACAGAAGACATGTGATGGGGTTGGGGAGCAACACACAAACAAACAAGTACTGGCAGTGCACTGGGAGAGGGACACGTAAAGAGGGCTTGTAGAGCACAAGGTCAGGGGCTTACACATCCCAACTGCGGGCTGACTGTGTGTGGGGAACCCAGGTGCTCAGGGATGATACAAACCAACACACATACATCGTAAAAGTATTTTCTCAGCTTACAAACCATTAGGGATCTAAAAATCTGACTTAGTGAAAATTGTTATTTTTTAGTGTTTCTGTAACTGTAATACATATGTGAATTGTTTTACAGAGCATTTATTCTACAAATATTAAACTATTTTATAGCATGATACTTATCATTGAAGCAAACAATGAACACATCTTGCCTCTTCCTGCAAGCTCTCTCTGACTGCCCCATGCCACCCACCTACACCCTGCCATGTAGTCTTCCGTGATTCTTTTCTGTATTCCATAATTCCCTATGCATGCCCTTATTATATTAATAGCACTTTTCCTACCTTGGTAATCACTAATTTGCTCTGTCTCGTCTTCTAGACTGTGAACATCTTGAAGGCAGAGACGATCTTAGCTGTCTCTATACGCCCAGGGCTCAGCCGTCTTAGTTTGGGTCACCCCAGCAGTGGGCGCTAAGAAAAGCATTCAGGTGCAAGTAGTTTATTTAGAAGATGATATAGGGAAAACGAGGCGGGGAGTGGGGAGGGGAACGAGGGAGGGAACACAACTCATAAGGAGTGTGTTACCAAGCATTACCCAGTTCCCGCTGGAGAACTCTGGGAAACCACACGGAACATGTCCCAGCGCTGTCCCACGGATGGGTGAGGGAGCTGTGTTATTTGTCCACCAACTCCCCATCTGTTATTGCTTGAGGGCTGCTCCCAGGGCCAGGAACCCTCCAGCATTTCTGGCTTGTTCTCCCCCCAGGCCAAGCATGTGCCTGTGACCTGAAAAATCCCACAGGCAGAGTCTCAGGTGCTTGCTATAAGCGACCTTCAGACTGTGGACATGAGTGCCAAGGGATACGAGTGGGGTATCAACCAGCGTCTGCACAGCAGCTCAGTGGGCTTTGGGGGCTCAACATAACAGAACAGCCAAGCAGCACGCATTGTTAAGGAATGCAATTTAGTACGGCTCCGTGGGCAAACCTCATGTCGCTGACATGGTGTCAAGCAAGCGGTGAAGTATTGGGTCCGGACGCAGCCTGAGGACATTTGCAGGGGATGCTTGTTTCTGCAGCAGCCATGAACAGAATGACCGTGAAGAGCAGAGTGTTGTTTTAACCCCTCCTCTCCCTTGACCAGTTCACATGTAAGCGCATCTCCCCTTAGTGGAGCAATTCCATCTGTGTTTTCTCACCTGCAGGTGTGGGGCTCAATTACCACGCTTGCTGGTATGTGGTTGCTTCCTGAAAGGATGTGAATTACAGCAGATGCTGCTTATGAAAGATGTTTAGTAGCAATGCAGCCAGCTTGTTTGTGAACTTACGCACAGTCAATTGAGGCCTCCTCATTTCACTCTCCAGAGAGAGCACAGCCGGCCTCCTTGGGCCTCCCTCATATTTTTAGAAGTCCCTTTGGTGACTCTTCCTGTTTACAAGTGATAGGGATGATATTAGTCCAGGACTTCATCTGAATTGGAGCTTTTTGTGGGAAAGTGTACACGAACAACCTCATTCAGGGCCTAAACCAATAAAATATTACTCAATATACCCTATGCCTTCAAGAAATGGGACTCCAGGAAAATAACACAGTAATTCCAGTGTGTCCAATGCATTTGTCCCTGTTATTCTCCTTGGAGCAGCACAGTGTGGTGGGCAAGAGTGCAGACTGCATAGATTCTGTGCCTCCAGTTCCTCATCTGTAAAATGGGATGATAATGGTTCCCGTTTTGTAAGGTCGTAATGAGGATTAAGTGAGTTAATACATGTAGAGCTCTTCAAACAATGCCCAGCTCTTATAGTTCAGAGCCCTATACTAAACACTGAGTGGCCAAAGAATGATTGATTCATTCAACAGATATGTTTGACTGCCAACTCCGTGCCAGTCACCGTGCCGGGTGTGGTACTACAACAGTGAACAAAGTAAACCTGGCCCCAGCCCTGCGAGAGTTTACATTATGCCTGGGGAACACAGGCTGCTATGATGGCCGAAGACCCTCAGCTGACGGGGTGGGGTCAGGGGAGGCTTCCTGGATGGAACTGGAGACTATGCCGAGACCTCAGAGGCTGGTTGTAGCCAGGGAAAGGGTGTGCCGAGTTCTGAAGTGTGAGATGGCATCACAGGGACAGAGGGGTTTGCTGTAGCTGTGGAGTGGAGGGCAGGTGGAGGTGAGAGAGAGCCTGGAGAGGAAGGCAAGGAGGTAGTCACCAGGGCTTCTTGGCCCTGTTAAAGTGCAGCTCTGTCTTGGGGGAGCAGTCGGGTGGGAGGGGGAGTAAACCCCGCATGCTGGGTCTCTGCTACTCTGTTGATACTTCTCCCACATGGCCTTACACTGCGATCTTTTGAACAAATAACATTGTGAATCCTTGAAGGCAGAAACAATGAGTCTTATATTTCTTTGAATCCTCCCTAGCCACTGGCAGCGTTCTTGGTAACTGGGCCCCCAACTAGCCATCTCTTAGTACCTCTTGCATAATCTGAATGCCAGTGTCATTCCCCATCACCTGCCTTGCTCTTGTCAGACCTCCCCCACTTGTACCCTGAGATTACAACCAAAGCTCTCCAGTGCTCTTCACACAGGACAACTGCACTTGACTGCCCATCCTCCTGGACACCTGATCCTGACCTCCTATCCTCCCAGAACACCTGTTCCTGATCTCCCACCTTTACTCTCTGCAGCAATTTTGTTCTCATTTACCAGACCCTCCCTTTCACCCCAATCTGAGTGGCTTATCTAGCCCAGCTCCTGTAATTTTTTACTCTCTAGACACAGCGCAGTAGAATAGCAATGGCTTTGGAGTCACCCAGATATGAACCTGAATCCCACCTCGTAGATGTGAGGTCTTAAGCAAGATACTTAATCTTTCTCAACTTCATTTCTCTCATCTGTAAAATGGAGCTAATAATACTCACCTGCAGGGCTGTTGTTTTGAGGATTAAAAAATAGTCATATAACTAAGACGCTTGTCAAATATCAGCATCCACATCCCTGCCAGTAGATACAGCGTGCATAGTTTCCAAGTGCCAAGCTCTCCATGTCCACACTTTCTTTTTGTGGTAACTGATTCAGTTCCCAGAAATCTTGTGAAATAGTCAACCAGGGTCAATGAACGATAATTTCTTGGCACAAAGTGCTTCTTTTTCAAGACCATCCTGCATGCAAGTTATTCTTAGCTGCTGAGACATTCTTCAAACTTACCTGTAGGTAGTAATTCCAGACCTAGGAGACAGATCAGCAGAGATAACAAAAAGCGAACGAGTGATTCTGAAGTTGTTTTTCTCTAGAGTAACATGTGTACAGCATCCAGAACAATTAGATCCTGATTGCCAGGCCAAATTTCCATCAAGGCACTGATGAGTTATAAACCCCCGGAGCTTTGCTCCAGTCACTGATGGAAACAGCCGCAGCCTCCAAGCCCTTTGATGGAATCACAACCTCATAATTAGTCTGAGTCCATTCATTATCGTGGGCCTGGGTGTGCGCCTAGCAGGGAAAAAGAGTGAGGGGCAAGGAAACAAATTAAAAAGCGTAAACCGAGAAAACCACTTAAAACTCACAAATATAATTACAGGATCTTCTTAACTACTGAATGTTTGGGAAACCCAAACTGATTTCAGGGAGACTTAATGAATATAGGCACTGGTTGCAGGACCGCCTTCGGAAGAGCTGCGAAGCGAATTGTGTCTGTCTTTCTGCCCTTTTCCCAACTCTCCTGTTTCTGTGTGCTCTTACTTGGGCACCTAAGAGTGAGGGCAAGACGGAAGCATAACGGGACGGAAGGAAGAGAGGAGACTAACAATTCATGGAGCACCATCTACAACGTGTGCCCGGTGCTCTGCCGGCTGCTTCCCATCCATCAGGATGGTGTCAGGAACGTGTGCGTTGCCAGCAGATAGACCTGGTTTGGAGTCGGCCCCTGGTGGACTTGGGCAAATGGCCTCAGTTTCCTTCCATGTCAAATCACATTGAAGTTACTGGGAGCATGAAATAAGACAGTGTCTATGAAGCCCTTGATACGTAAAGGAGCTAGCTAGTCAACAGTCACTTAAGATCATTTCATTTTTCTCCATTAAAGGGTAAAATGGGGCTATTATCCCCATTTTGTGGCTAAAGACACTGGCCGTTGAGGACATTAAGTGGACCGTGAGCTCCAGGAAGGTAGGGACCAGGCCCACACTGGTCACTGCTACACCAGGCACATATGCAGTTAGGCCCATGGAAGGCTTCAGCAAGTATCTATGGTTGGGGGGAATTCAAGTTTCACCTGCCTGGGTGCAAGGCCAATGTCCTTTCCAGGGCCGTGTTGCTGGCCCCTATCTCTGTGGATAGATGTAGGGTAGTCGCTGAAAGCACAGGCATAAGGGCCAAACAGCCAGGGTTCAAATCCTAAGTTACATAACTGCTTTGTGAGCCAACTATTTAAATATCTCTGGTACTCTTCGTGTCCTCCCCCCACCTTGGATAGAGTCCCTTAGACTTTTTGACATTCCAGAGCATCCCACGGGAGCTGAGGAAAAAGGATTATTTCGGGGCCAGGGCTTTAAAGAACAGTCTCATCCCCAGAGGGCAATATACTGGTGACAGAAAAGAAAAATCTCAGGGATAGAGTTAGGATGGTGTGTCTGGGGTTTGTTTTATTAGATAGAAACAGAAAGAACAAAAGAAGGAATTTGGGAGGAAGCTAATAATTATTAACTATTGTACACTCATTATGCTTGGTCTTTGGTATGTGGTGTCTCATTTAATCCCCATAAAAGTTCTGTAAGGAAGAGTCCCATTTTACAGATAAGAAAACCAAGGGTCAGAAAGGGTAAGCACTGTGGCCAGTTTAACCCATCATGTTAACTGGCAAAACAAAGCTTGTTTGTGGGTTTGTTTCTCTCCAAAGCCTGTGCCCTTTCCACAAGTACACCTGCCTCGCTTTAAGATAAAAGAAAATAAAAAAAGATTTGTCAGGCTCTTAGGTTTATCAGAAAGTTTCACCTTCTGCAGAGTATCCACTGGGAAGTGATTTATCTTTGTTTGGAAACAACACCCACACCCACGCTTTGTTCTTTCTTCGCCTGACCTCTTCTCTTTTTAATGCTACACACCTATCAGTGTGATGTGGAGTCTGCAGGGCCCTGGGCCCTGCGATTTTATCCCATGGTCAGGCTACAAATTTGTGGCTACTTTTAAAAATAATGATTTGTGCTCAACACTAGTTTTTGTAGCAGATGGATAAGCATATTCTTTCTATTTTAAAGTATAATATTGATTCTGTTTCTTATAACACAAGAGAGAAGTAAGTGAGAAGTCAGAGTGCTGGCTTAAAAATTGAACCCCGTAAAGTTTACAGGCAATCTACAGTGAAGCTAAATCTAACAGCCACGAAAGAAAAAATAGCACAATCACTTTACAGGGGTTTTCTGTGAAACTCTGGAATTCAAGTGTTCAAGTTCAGCTCGTGTCATAAACGGGAGTTTATGACGGTTTTTCAATAGAGGTGGAAGATGGAGAGAACGCTTGGATTAGTGAGCATCCTAAAGCCAAAACCTCAAGAGGAAAGCTTACTAGGTGTGAAAAGTTTGTTGCCCTAAACCATAAGGGGAACAAAGTACCTCCTTAACCCAGGCAGCCTTAGAAACATTATGCATTCATTCATTAATTCATTCTTTCATTATTACAGCAAACCTTTACTGGGTGCCCTCTGTAGTGGCAAGCAGTACGGCCAGCACAAGTGATGCAAAGCTAATTAAAGCATGCGCCTCGCCCTCAAAAATCTTATCCTCTGAGGAGGGAGACAAATATGTGAATAGTGATTAAGGCACAAGTGCTATATTTGAGATTATATAAAAGTAAGAATAGCTAATATTCACTGGGTACTTACGATAATGCCATACTTGGTCTTAAGAACTTTCTATGTTATTAACCCGTTACGACTCATAACAGCTCTATGGAGTAACAGCCCTGGTTAACACTATCTCACAGATGAGGATACACAAAGTAAAGGACTCGCTCAAGGCGAGACAATGAACTATGTAGCAAGGGCCATTAGAGCATACTGGAGGGATCACGAGCCCTGCCTGAGGGCAGAAAAGATGCATGCGACCTGGACCTTCTGGGTGGAGAAGTGGAACAAGGAAGCACGTCCTAGATGCAGAGAACAGTATGTGCCAGAGCAGGAGGGAGTGCTCGAGCACGGTGTACCTGGGGACCCGAGAGACACTGTGTGACAAGCATAGGACTCACGACGCACGGTCGTCAGAGGTGAGGCAGATTGTGAGGGGCTTCCTGAGTCATGATAAGGAGTTTGGAGCAATAAGGGACCAAACAAGGAATTTAAATAAGGGACTCAAGATAACTGTGCAGTTAACTTTGGCAGAGAGTGTACTCCAGGCGGAAAGCTTTGCAGTAGGGAAATTAGTTAGGAGGCTAAACTAATAATCCGGATGAGAGGTGGTGGCCTGAGTGATTGGGAGGATGCCAGGAAGGGAATTTGAAAGACTTATGAACATGCATTTACATTTCTGCAATTATGTTTCTTCCTACTAAGTAGGAAGTAACAAGATACCAATCCTTGGATTGGTAGGCACTAGAAAACTTGTCCAATTACTGTATTGAATGAATCTGAACCTGTGTTTGTTTTTACCTAACAAATAGTACTGTGTATTTTTAAGGGCCTTTTACAGTACCTAGTGCACAGCAGATGCTCAAAATTATACACACACATAAACACACAGTATCAAAGTGGCCTAATAATTTGGGAGCCATCCTGAACCTCAGAGCTAAAAGCTATTTATTTACTTGAAAACAATTTTTATTAATGAAGGTAGCATCCTAATTTAGTCGTAGAGTAAGAGTTGGTTGTGCTCTAGTTTAAGGAACATGAGAGTAAATCTCTCCTTGGCATAAAACATTGCACCTCACCCTCTCATCGTGTTTAATAAATTACCTCTGCCATCCTCGTTTATTGACAGGAAAATTGGGCAACAGAGAACCCAAGCCATTTATCCAAAGCCACACAGCAAGTCGATGTAGAAAAAGTAATATACATATCCATCTCGTGGCCCCCTCAAATGTTGCTGCTTCTTCCACTTTAAGAGAAAGTTAGAAGTGGACAGAGAGGGAAAGCAAATTCTGCATAAAAGAAAACATTTTTAAAAAATACAAATGTGGCCTGATTTAATTTTCAATACGTGTCTCCACCTTCGGCTTTGGAAAAAAGGTTAAAATGCAATTCTCCAAAACGAAGTTATTCGATAGAGGAATATTAACCTCTTCGCCCCTTGTACTTTGACTCGTTTTATCTCCTTTTCATTTTTGTTTGTGGGTCTATTCATTTTGGTGAGGCCAGGCACGTTGCTAGGTAACGGGCCCATCGCGGGCCAGCATGTTAGTTTGCCCGGGTGGCAGCCTTCCCTAGCGCTAGCTGCCGGCAATGCAGTCTCTCACAAAAAGCATTTATCACTGAGCAGGCACAGTAATGGCCACTCAGTGGAGGGGAAATTGAGCTGACCCGAAGGCCAAAGCTGTTAGGGAGACTGGTGGGAAGGGTAAGAGGGTCACAACACCCTTTTCCCACCCACTTAGTGGGCAGTAAGCGGGAGAACAGCCCAGCCACTGTTTTCACTAACATATCCTGAGGCTCTGCACCTGAAATAAATGTTTGCTTGACATTAACGATAAAAAAAGAAGAGGCAAAAAAATAAAATCGGTTTGTTCCAAGAACAATGAGCTGAACAATGAACAGTGTGATTTAAAGTTAGCCAAAGTTCCCTCCAGATTTGATTTTGGAGGTCATGCTGGAATGGAGATTTGCAGAGAAGGAGGGTTCTAAATAATTAGTATATTCTGGCAGTGGTAATTCAGACATTAATTTATCTAGCTCCATGAATTGGAAAGTAGAGAAATCTAAAAATGTGTGCTTTAAAATTCTTTTGCCTATAAATGGCACCAATTTTACAAGTATCAAATGCTAGTCATCACCAAATTGATATTATTTTGGAATATCCTCTTCAGATTTCTGTTTATATAATGGCATTTTCCTTCAATATTTATTTATGTTTAGCATGAGATAAAGTTTAAAATGCAAATGAGAATTTTTAAAAATGTACTTAAATATACTTTCACAATGTTAAGTAACAATACATATTTGGATGCAATGCTTTTGTACACAATGTTATAGATTTTTCTGGAAACAGATTTCATTGCCTTATTTTGGAATGACTTTACACAAATGAATACAGAACAAAGAAAAATATCATTGCAAAAATAAGAAATACATGAGTAATTCATGCAAGGGTGAAAATCATACAAACAATATAAAGGTTATACACAAAAATATTTTATATTAACAGTGTAGAAATCTTGGCAAGATTCAATTGTGGAAGAAAAGATAAATTCCTTTCCTAGATTATTTATTTTTCACAATCAACTATAGCCTGTGCCAGTTTATATTAAAACTTGAAAAATTATATAAGGGGTTTTAAATGTCCTTGCATTAAAAAGTAAGCACTAAATATTATCCAGAATTTCATTTTTAATTATCTTTATTATTAAACATTATGCAGGTCTAATATTCTACTTTATTTGAATATAAACTCTTATTTTCCAAATGAGGAACGTGTAACTGTCAGAATTACTCTCTGAGTAATCGTGAAGATCAGATGAGATGTTAGCTGTGAAAAACCATACAGACACGAGACAACAAGTTTATTATCGTGAAAAATAAAAAAGGTTCGAGAAACTGAAAGGACGAGAGGTAGGTTTTCAACAAACACTCAACATTCTCTCATTTTTGATAGAGTTAGGCTCCTGCCTCTCTGTGAGATGCCAAAGTTGCAAGCCCGTTGGGGCCAGGGTGGTCTTTTTGACCAGTTGGTCTCATTTTATACGCAGACGAGAGGCGTTGCTGCAGCTTTCTTCAGAAAGGGAACAGAGTTAAGAGCGCACGAAGGGCCCTTCTCTTCTCTCCAGCTCCACCGCTTTCAAACAACAATATTTAACCAACAAAAGAAGAGACCAAGTCAATCTCAGTTTTAGTGATTCCCCTGAAAGTCATCAAATAAAAATGTGAACTTTAAAATTGATCAGGATTAATTTCACTGACACTGTATCATAACATATATCTCTTTAGAGACTCATTTGTTGGGCTGCAGATGCAAAGAAAGTAGGGAAAGAAATAAATCAGAATACAATAAGGCAATTAGACTTTTGCCATTGATAGAATACTAAAAATGTCTGATTTATCAAAGCGCTAGCAAACAGAAGTAAACACAAGACTTATATTTTCTTGCAAAATACCTAGAGAGGAAGATTAAAATAATAACCAAGACCATGCACATCAATAAAGTTAATTTATAAATATTGCTCCATTGCCACATGATACTATTTCATTTGCTAATTTGAAGAGTACAACAGCAAGGGATGATTTATCAGTATAAGTGCCACTGTGATGTGTAACTGCTGTTCCCAGCTCCATGGATATTGTGCTATCCAGATGAGAGAGTTCTACTGATCTGAAGTATAGTTGAATAAGTTACTTAACCTTTACCTGCAGTCATAAACATCAATCTGAAATTAAACAGATATATTGATAGTATTTTTCGTCAACCACACTGGAATTGAGTGACCTCAATAAGAAAGGTTACAATAAGAAAAATATGTACCTGTGCAGGTCACTACCCTAACAGCTTATACACATTATCTCATTTAATCCTGACAACAGCTCTATAATGTACGTATTATTATCTCCACTTACAGATGAGAAAAGTGAGTCTGAGAGAGGTATGGGAACTTGTTTTTAATAAATACCAGAGTCAGGATTTAAAACTAGGCCTGCCAAGCTCCTAAGTATGTGCTCATAATCACTAGCATAGAGTTGCTTCAAAACACGGGCTTGAAAATCTTGGGAATCAAATTTCTTTCAAGACAACGGTGATGTTAATTCTAGAAACTGTGTAATTTAACAGAGGCTAATATACGAAATGTTACATTTTGATCAAAGAATTTTAGCAGTGAAGGAACCACAGGAGCCATCAAAATTAAACCTTCATCTCGCAGATGAAGAAACTGAGATGACACAGGACATGATTTACCCAGAGGCAGATCTGGATTATTAAATAGGCACATGATTGAGATTGTTCCACCAAATAAATTGTAAACTTGCCTCGAATAGCTAGCATATTTAAAATATCATTCACTACACAACATTCCTAGCTACACAAAAATGTCAAGCAAACAAACCTGCTTCAAGATGAAGCATTGCTGTATGAGCATACCTCGGAGATATTGCAGGTTCGGTTCCAGACCACTACAATAACGCAAATATTGCAATAAAATGCGTCACAAGAATGTTTTGGTGTCCCAGTGCATAAAAGTTATGTTTACACTATACTATAGTTTATTAAGTGTGCAATAGCATTATGTCTAAAAAACATATATACTTTTATTTAAAAATACTTGCTTGTTAAAGAATGCTAACAAATATCTGAGCCTTCAGTAAGTCTTTTTGCATGTAGAGGGTCTTGCCTCCATGTTGATGACCACTGGCTGAGCAGGGTGGCGGTTGCTGAAGGTTGTGGTGGCTGTGGCAATCTCTTAAAATAAGACAACAATGAAGTTTGCCTCATATTTGATGCCTCTTTCCATGAAAGATTCCTTTGTAGCGTGCGATGCTGTTTGATGGCATTTTACCCACGGTAGAACTTCTTTCAAAATTGGAGTCAATCCTCTCAAACCCTGCTGCTGATTTATCAACTAAGTTTATGTAATATTCTAAGTCTTTTCTTGCCATTTCAACAATGTTCACAGCATCTTCACCAGGAGTAAATTCCATCTCAAGAAACCACTTTCTTTGCTCATCCATAAGAAGCAAATCTTCATGCCTTCAGGTTTTATCATGAGATGGCAGCAATTCAGTCCCATCTTCAGGCTCCACTTCTAACTCTAGTTCTCTTGCTTTTTCCATCACGTCTGCAGTTCCTTTCTCCACTGAAGTGTCGTTTGTTTGTTTGTTGTTTTTGTTTTGAGATAGAGTCTTGCTCTGTCACTCCAGGTGTAGTGCAGTGGCGTCATTGTAGCTCACTGCAACCTCAAATTCCTGGGCTCAAGTGATCCTCCTGCCTCAGCCTCCAGAGTAGCTGGGACTACAGGCATGTACCACCATGCCTGGCTAATTCTTCTATTTTTAGTAGAAACGGGGCCTCACTCTTGCTCAGGCTGGTCTTGAACTCCCAAGCTCAAGCAATCCTCCCACCTCAACCTCCCAGAGTGCTAGGATTACAGGCTTGAGCCACCATCCCCGGCCTCCACTGAGTCTTGAATTCCTCAAAGTCATCTATGAGAGTTGGAATCAACTGCTTCCAAACTCCTGTTAATGTTGCTATTTTGACCGCCTCCCACAAATCACAAATGTTCTTAATGGCATCTAGAATAATGCATGAATCTTTTCCAGAAGGTTTTCAATTTACTTTGCCCAGATCCATCAGAGGAATCATAATCTGTGGAAGCTATAGCCTTATGAAATGTATTTCTTAAATCATATGACTTAAAGATCAAAATCACTCCTCCTTGATCCGTGAACTAGCTGCAGAGGGGATATTGTGTTAGTAGGTATGAAAACATCCAACTCCTTATATATGTCCATCAGAGCTCTTGGGTGACATTGTAATCTTTTGAAAGGGATCTTTGTTTCTGAGCGGTAGGTCTCAACAGTGGGCTTAAAATATTCAGTAAACTATTCTATAAACAGATGTGTTGTCATCCAGGCTTGGTTGTTCCATTTATAGAGCACAAGCAGAGTAGATTTAGCATAATCCTTAAGGGCCCTAGGATTTTTGGCATGGTAAATGTGCACTGGTTTCAGCTTAGAATCACCAGCTGCACTGGCCCCTATCAAGAGAGTCAGCCTTTCCTTTGAAGCCAGGCATTGACTTCTCCTCTCTAGCTATGAAAGTCTTAGATGGCATCTTCTTTCAATAGAAGGCTGTTTTGTCTCCATTGAAAATCTGTTGTTTAGTGTAGCCACCTTCATCAAGTATCTTAGCTAGATCTTCTGCATAACTTGCTGGAGCTTCTGTATCAGCACTTGCTGCTTCACCTTATGCTTTTATGTTATGGAAACAGCTTCTTTTCTTAAACCTCATAAACCAACCTCTGGTAGCGTCTGCAGCTTCCTCACCTCTCTCAGATTTCATAGAATAGAATCCTTGTTCCACTTAGGTTTTGGCTTAAGGGAATGTCATGGCTCTTTTAATCTTCTATGCAGACCACTAAGACTTTCTCCATACCAGTAATAGGGCTGTTTTGCTTTCTTATTAGCTGTGTGTTCACTGGAGTAGAATTTTTAATTTCCTTTAAGAACTTTTTCTTTGCATTCACAACTTGGCTCACTGGTGCAAGGAGCCTAGCTTTTGGTCTGCCTCGGCTTTTGAGGTGACTTTCTCACTAAACTTAAGCATTTCTAGCTTTTGATTTAAAGGGGTAGACGTGTGACTCTTCCTCTCACTTGAACGCTTAGAAGCCATTGTAGGGTTATTAATTGGCCTAACTTTGTGGTGTCTCAGGGAATAGGGAGGCCTTAGGAGACGGGGAGAAATGGGAGCATGCCTGGTCAGTGGAGCAGTCAGAACACACCCAACATTTATGGGTTAATTTCTCCCTCTTATATGGGCAAGGTTTGTGGCTCCCAAAACAATTAGAATAGTAGCATCAAGAATCACTGATCACAGATCACCATAACTGATATAATAATAATGAAAAAGTTTGAAATATTGTTAGAATTTCCAAAAGGTGACACAGAGACATGAAGCAAGCACACGCTATCAGAAAAATTGCCCTGAAAGACTTGCTCAAGGCAGGTTGCCACAAACCTTCAATTCATAAAAAACAGTAACTGTGAAGTGTAATAAAACCAAGCGCAATAAAACAAGGTATACCTGTACTGGAAATCAGGGGAAATTCACCTATTTCATTCCACACTGGCCTCCCACATGCCAGCCCCTGTACCAGGCAATGGGGCACAGAGATGAAGCGTTCTTAGTCTAGGCTTTGCATGGTAATAAAAATAATACAAATTGATATGAATTTTAAGTTATTTGCTCAAAATTTAATTTTGAAGATCTATAGAATGCCCATGGTTAATCCAAATAATTTATATGGGCCAGGCGTGGTGGCTTACACCTGTAATCTTAGCACTCTGGGAGGCCAAGGCCAAGGCCACTCAAGATCAGGGATTCAAGATCAGCCTGAGCAAGAGCAAGACCCCGTCTCTACTAAAAATAGAAAGAAATTAATTGGCCAACTAAAAATATATAGAAAAAATTAGCCAGGCATGGTGGCAGATGCCTGTAGTCCCAGCTACTCAGGAGACTGAGGCAAGAGGATCGCTTGAGCCCAGGAGTTTGAGGTTGCTGTGAGCTAGGCTGACGCCACGGCACTGTAGCCCAGGCAACAGAGTGAGACTCTGTCTCAAAAAAAAAAAGAAAAAAAGATAGGAAAAACTAACAAAAACATTTAGAGTCAGCTTTGGGCCACTGAAAAAGGTTGGCTAGAAGGCCCCAGTGTCTGAGGCCAGGATCAGTGATGGTGTCTGTGCCCAGCGATTTCCCATCT